>CANTFL010000740.1:0-197278 GCA_947650285.1 Hyaloperonospora brassicae
TCGAAATGGTCGTCGTTACCCATTTCCATGCGTACCATACTGTTTCTTAAATGCGTATACAGCAGTAGATCGCGTAAACTTCTGGGCTTTGATTCTCGATTGAAGCATATTGACCTACGTTTATATTATTCGAAGTACTCTGTACCGTAATCGTCCATCAACAATCCAGCTTACATACATTGTGCGCATTGAGAGGGTTCGTTCCATGCAAATTCAAACTTATCAAATATATGCAATCCATGCCTTCTGAATTCCTTGATTGACTATACCACAGTACGCAAATAATAAGGGCTTTGTCTTTGTCACCGGTCACAGCAACATAAGCAAGGTATCATGCACATAATTCGCTCGTTTTCCTATACTTTCATCAGGTTAGTGATGTCAGCCATAAGTGATCATTCTAATACAGATCATCTTCTTATCTGTGGCCTCTTTAACAGTATCCGCTCATCGTCTATACAAGCATCTAAACTCACATTAAAGTTAAAGAAGCTGTAGTCGTGATGCAAATATTGTAGTAGATTATTTCATCCGATGGAATGTGTATAGCCCGAATCTCGAAGCTTGCGACGGCTTAGACATCTTTGTATCACTGTCGTGAACATCTGGCAAACCCCGCCGGATCTTGGATCGATATCTGTCTTCATCCAACTGCATGTCCTGGATATTTAGTCATACTTTTTTACTTCGACGAACTTCTAAATTACAATACAGATGTATAATTCATGCCGCTCGACTCGCTCTCACCTAGCTGTGACACTGTCGATACCTGCATCTCATTTAGGGATAATCCATACAGCCATACTTTTGTGATATTAATACGAAGAAGAATGAAATTGGTTAAGCTTTTACGGATCAAGCTTGGTCCGTATAGCATCATCGATTCAACCGTGATGTACCGAGTTTAGATGCTTGTATAGACGATGAGCGGATACTGTTAAAGAGGCCACAGATAAGAAGATGATCTGTATTAGAATGATCACTTATGGCTGACATCACTAACCTGATGAAAGTATAGGAAAACGAGCGAATTATGTGCATGATACCTTGCTTATGTTGCTGTGACCGGTGACAAAGACAAAGCCCTTATTATTTGCGTACTGTGGTATAGTCAATCAAGGAATTCAGAAGGCATGGATTGCATATATTTGATAAGTTTGAATTTGCATGGAACGAACCCTCTCAATGCGCACAATGTATGTAAGCTGGATTGTTGATGGACGATTACGGTACAGAGTACTTCGAATAATATAAACGTAGGTCAATATGCTTCAATCGAGAATCAAAGCCCAGAAGTTTACGCGATCTACTGCTGTATACGCATTTAAGAAACAGTATGGTACGCATGGAAATGGGTAACGACGACCATTTCGTATACCCTGCACAACATATTGAGCTCGCAGCTGGAGAAATGATTTCATAGCCCATCGATGATATTTGCAGCTTTATTCGATACAAAGACATGACTAGACGAGTGCAAGATCTGCACTTTGCAGGAGGCGGTTGGTTGACTGAATGAGCGTATATTGTTCGATGTATATGACACATTTGAGTTGGACCACATACCAAGTACGATCTGCGATACAAGTTAGACCGCAATTTGCGATACAAACGCTACCACGACCAATTGGTGTTCGTGTGTGTACAACTATCCCAAAAGTGACCAATATTACGATATGACCGACACGTGGATGCTATAAAGTAAAACACAGATAGTGATAGTCGTAGTAAGGGCTCTCGCCTGTTTGGCATTATCTGGGTTTTGACGATTTACCAACGAACACAAGTGCTTGTTCAGCGTCTCGAATTCTCTCCAGACACTTCAACTGCGATCGTGCGCAGCAAAAATTGAAAGACAAGATCTCACCATGGCTCAAGAGGTCAGAAGAATACTCAAGTAGGACCAAAAATCTACGTTCTTCCAAGAGAAAATGTATCGATGTATCGCAGCAGCTCCAAAAGAGCGCTATCAGAACACTATCAATTGTGTACATCTGTCCACGCGATTTTTTTACCGACCCGAACGATATAAAATTACCATCAAACCAAGTCCACCGCGGAAAGCGCGCTTCGACCTTCCTATGAGTACACGAGTTGAGAAAAGAAGCTTTACATCACACGAAATTGAGGCACCCTCAATGATAGCTGTTTATCATTGTGTCGATGGAGAGTTGGAGTCAGAATACTGTTGACAGTTTTTTCTACATGACTCGCATCTTCATTTAGACTTATGATCCCAGTTTGTTCTTGCCAGCATTGTATTCTCGGAAGGGCTCCTCG
Organism: Hyaloperonospora brassicae; assembly: GCA_947650285.1. Taxonomy (NCBI): domain Eukaryota; phylum Oomycota; class Peronosporomycetes; order Peronosporales; family Peronosporaceae; genus Hyaloperonospora; species Hyaloperonospora brassicae. The sequence continues at coordinate 2,281 of CANTFL010000740.1, forward strand.
TAGAAATGGTGCATATCATAAGGATAGTAGGACTACGTTGATGATGACGACGAATGACAGTTTCATAAAGCGACATGAGAGCCAAGTGTACTCTCAACAACAATCATGGTGTCACTTAGCGTGTTGCTGATAGAAACCTTTTCACCACGTCATTGCAGTAGCATACTTGCTTGGCCATCATCATTCCTTTTCAAGAACAGTCGATCTTTGTTCACTGACACATATTGGCTTAGTCAAAGTCCCGCATGTCATATAGGTCTATGGACGATTTGCTTCCATACTTACGGACAATTATCAGATGTGATCCTCGTATCTTCCAGGTATATTGGCATGTATATCTATTTGCCGTATGGATTTTCAACACACGCCATCATAGACTTAACAGCCCCGAAATGAGGCACAAAAATGCGGCGAATTGCTCTTGTTCCATGCATTATCCGACAGTCTAAACGTACGGAGGTCTTGTCCAGCTTGCATACGATTAGCGCGGCATTGGTGATCCCGCACGGTTCCTCCCAGGCCAAGAGTTCTTGTATATCGTATTTCACGAACACTTTGTAAACACAGAGCTGTTACGTAACGTACACCTTACATCTACATTCAAATTTACGAGTACAATGAAATGAAAGAAGTAGACAAATAATTAACTCAAACAGAAATCTACACAACACCTATCTCAAAACATATGCCAGGCAGTCAAATTTTGTAACGAAATGCCCAGCCAAGCTAGTTTTCTTATGGTAAGGAACCGTCTGGATCCTATCGGTTGGGAGGTATCAGGCTCTTTTATCAGTAGCTTCACGAGACTTTGTCCACGTGTTCCTCCAATTTTGTATTTTTTGTAATCATTTGCTGTATTTCTGTGCCTTTATTTTGGAGATGTTGCGTTGATCATGGCGTACGTGTGAGTTGCACGAGCCCGTATACATAATCGCCATCCACTCGGACATATCGACACTCTTATTGGTATGCAATGTAATGAAGTGGTGATTGCGACATCCAGGGGACTTTTTCAGACGTGTGAAGGAAGTACTTCACATCGTTTTACAGAATCTCGATATTTCCCCAGGGATAATTATGATGTATCCTCTCAATGAAAATGGGACCCCATTATGCATCGAAGTCCAAATGGGTTTATATGTGTGTCGACCAAAGGACGGATGTGCATCAGCCTTTCATGAGAGGATACATTTTTATCACAACCAGATATTCGACACATATTCGACAGACTGTACTGAAGTTAACACAAGCATACCCAGATTACATGATCGTGATACGAACAATAGTAGATCTCTTTCGTATCCGACAAACTCAGCGTACGTCGTCTATCTTCCTATGTACTTACGTATCGATATGATCTTGAGGCACGTGTCTACACCGTTGTCAGTGTGAGTTCGCTTATACTGTGGTCAGTATGAACGTGGGGTGCCCCAGTGAGAATAGGGTCAAGGGCTTGCTGTCTTTGTCTTTCTGTCGTTCTGACTCCGCGTGGAGTCGTACCTCTGACACCCATACAGTACATTATGAGTATGGGTGTTAAAGGTACGACATCACGCAGAGTAAGAACGACAAAAGGACAAAGACAGCAACACCCATACAGTACAGTAAAAGACCTTGACACTGCGTTATTTTCCCCATCTCGTCTCGATGATGCCGACAAGGCGACTTTCACTCATCAGTGCTAGATAAAAACCAGTGCGACCAGCATGAACGAGATCGAAGCAACGTTGCCCTGCAATCGAAAAACAAGCAACATTGTCATAAAAAGTCGCAAAACTGTCATGCAAATGAGTGACAGAGGTAATGAAGACGATATGCGTGGATGGGCACAAAGGATCTCAGACATACCTTCGTTCGTCTCGCAACGATCGCTTTGATCATTGTTGCAATGTTGTGTGCATTTGCACAAAGCACCTTCGTCCAAAACGCTTTGCAGTACTAACAAAAAGGTGATTCCTAAGGGTCGTTGAACCTGCCTCTTGCTTCGTTGTCGTTAAATGTAACATCGACATACGTCACGTTGCGTGGCAAGCTATAAACTTGACGTAAACGTGTTTCAAAGATTCTTTTGTGTCTCTACTGCTTCGTTTCGTGTCCTACGCACTGTGCAAAGCGCACTTGTGACGCCGTTGCTTACAAAGAGAATAAAGCGATCAAACAATCTCAACGAGTCGCGCGGAAGCCACTATGATTTATACGTCATGTGTGGGAACATGAAAAACGAACGATTATGCCGATCAAATGCACCGCAAGATGGACAAGGAACTTGGAAGTGACGCATCCAGAAACTAAACATGCACCAATGATGTATAACATACGCTCATTCGACAGAAACTGGGCACTCCCATCGGTTTGGTAATGTCACATCGGTTGTTTGCATCCATGGATCACGTTCAGCGTGTATTCCTAGCATCTACTTCGCTCACATCAGCAATGCCTGCTCTATCACAGTCAGTGAGTTGTGCAAGCAGCACGCAAACACGATCGAAAGGCGTCAGCAGAGCGTCCAGTCAATACATTCGGATCGCCACTATCATTGCTGCCATCGATGGAATGGCTCAATGCGTGGAGATCAACCATTGCGGGATCTATATCGTCTGGAGAAACGAATGGATCAGCATCAGTTGGCCATGCTGCGCACAAGAAGGACTCTGACATTGACTCATGTTACCAACAAACTTCTCAGTGTGAGATAGCGACACGTCAATGTGCGCAGACATGACCGCAGTGCCTCCTTGCAATACCTGCAAGGAGGAATGTATGCTCATAGCTGCGACAATGCCATACGTATCAAGCATACCTCAACTGCAATCCGTGTGCTTTGACGAATACCACAGCCATCCACCATGTCACGGTAGCTGCCCACAATCGATTACTCCAGCTCTCGAGCTGTGGAACATCGAGATGCAAGCGATCGTACCAGCGTCGCCACAGAAAACTCGCACAAAATGAAACACGGCACGAGCCTTGCGCTAGTGTCTGTATTCGTTGCAGGCGCAGCACAATGCCATCCAAAGCGTCAACCACCCACTCATACGCTATAAGCTTCGCCAAATCTACAGCAGGCGCTTCTCCGCCGCGCGCGCGTGTCCTTCAAGACCCTCCATGCGAGCCAATCGTGCAGAGTCCTGCACCAGTATCTGCGACTCTTGCGCGTCGTCAATGCGCATCCAAGTGCGGATGCGGAGGAACGTGTGCACCGAGAGTCCACCCGTGTACTTGGCAGTCCCTCCCGTCGGAAGCACGTGATTCGGGCCCGCACCATAGTCACCAAACACTTCAGCTGCACGTCCACCGATAAACAGACCACCGTAGTTCGTCACTTTGTCGGCAACTTCGCGTGCTTTGTCCGTCAAAATCTCCAAATGTTCTGGCGCCAATGTGTCCGATACGTTCACACACGTATCCAGATCAGGACACAGCACAGCAAATCCATTGTTTGTCACGCTCGCGCGAGCCGTCTCAGCCGTCGACAGCGTTTCTAATTGCACCGACAGCTCGTGATTCACAGCATCAATCAGCTCTTGACTCGTTGTCACAAGGATCGGCACTGCAGCTGTATCGTGCTCGGCTTGCGCTAATAAATCCGCTGCAACAACAGCTGCACTAGCCGTCTCGTCGGCGAGAACCAGACACTCTGACGGGCCAGCCAGCATGTCGATCGCACATTTGCCGTTCACGAGCGACTTGGCTGCAGTCACCCACTTGTTGCCTGGACCGACGATGATGTCGCACACGGGCACGTCGCCCACTCCGTAGGCCATGGCAGCAATTGATTGGGCCCCGCCAGCCGCGACAAACACGTCGGCACCAGCCAAGTACGCGGCCGCGAGCGTCACTTGCGCTGGACGCGGCGACGACACGACAACGGTCGTGACACCAGCCACTCGAGCCGTCACAGCCGTCATGATCACGGACGACGGCAGCGGGTACCGCCCGCCGGGCGCATAACACCCAGCCGTCTGCATGGGTGACACCTTCAGGCCCCAAAAAACACAAACACACAAAAAACACAAACACCCAAAAAACACAAAAACACACCACCACCCATTCACCCATTAGCAACTGGCACCCGATCGAGGTTTTTCGACCGCCTGGAAAAAACCCAACCACCCCCCCCCGTACCCACGCGCACGACGTACGTCTTGTCCAGCAACGCCGCCATCGATTGGCTGTTCAAAGTTGCGAATCGACGCGCGCTGGGCGCGTGCAAAGCGCGTCACGCGGTCCACTGTGCGCGCGAGCACCTGCTGCTGGTCCAGCGGCAGCGCCTCGAACGCCTGTTGCAGCGCGGTGCGGCGGATCAGCAGCGGCGCGTCTTCGGACGGCACGTCGCCGAGACGCACCGCGTGTCGCATGAGCGCCGCCACGCCATGGTCCCGCACGTCGTGCACGATGGCCTGTGCCGCGGCGAGCGCCGCGGCGTCGACGGCGGCGTAGGCAAAGCTGGCCACTTGGGCCGGCGCGATCTGTTTGAGCAGGGACGGCGAGGACATGAGAATGAAGGTCGATGGAGTGGCGGGCAGTGGGGGAGGCCGAGTGTGGTGTGGTGCGTGTCGACCACACGAATATTGCCGCCCGAGGGGTCCGTCAAGGGAGGACGAGGAGCCTGGAGGGCCGAGTGGCCTTATTTATGGTGGCGTTGGTGTGGCGCAATCACGCGGGTGATTGCGATCTCTGAACGACCCGAATTGTTGACGATCGGTTTTGATTCGCACGGTCGTGAAATATCACGACAGCGGGTTTTGTAAATTCACCGTTGCGGACAATATTCGCACCAAGCGCTGAGCCACTACGCCGTGTGTCCGCTCGTTTGTTTTTGTCTCGGTACATTCTGTCAGCATACACACACACACACAGGCAAATGTACGCTGGCGGCGGGGCGAACGAAGGCGAGCACCACGGCTCGAGCACCAGCGCGCCGTTTGCCAGCGCGGCGGCCGAAGCCAATGACCTCGACGCGCTCGTGTTTGAGTTCGGCACGGCCAAGTGCAAATTGGGCTACGCGGGGGAAGACTTTCCGCGCGTGTGCGAGTGTCCCGTGTTGACTGCCAACGTACGGGACGATTGGGCCGTGGGACAGCGGCCCATGTCGCGTCGCGCGGCCCAACTCGAGAGCGATCCCGAGAAAATGGCGCAATGGCTCTTTGACGCCAGCTGTTCGAAACTGCAGACGAGGCTTAGTGACCACCCGTTGCTATTGGTCGAGCGGCCATTTGCCGTCCCGGACGACGTCTTGGTCGAGACAGGGGGATCGTCGGACGCGACAATGGCTCTGCACGCTAAAGAATTGCAAGACGCCCATATGGGTCTGAAGAAGACGGAGGTGCCGCACGCGCTTTCGAATAGTGGCACGAGCAAGAAAAGGGACGTGCGGGCGCGCGAACAGCTGGTGGAAGTCGTGATGGAAGAGCTGGGCGTGCCGGCGCTCTTTTGTGCCAAAAGTGCCGTTCTCGTGTGCTATGCGAATGCCCGAACCAGTGGACTGGTCGTGGAAATGGGGGCGACGTATACGAGTGTGACGTCGGTGCATGAGGGGTACGCGTTTGCGTACCCCAAGAGCCAAGTCACGGTATTTGGTGGACGCGATTTAGATGCGTTTTTGAAACAAAAGCTAGCGCCACAGATGGCTACAAGTCTCGAGCAACGCGTCGCGACAACGTCAATGGACAATGAGATGGCCAAGCGGAAGAAACACACGTGGTCGTACGTCGTCGAAGCAAAGGAGAGTGGATTGTGTCGAGTGGCCGATGGACCGTTTGATGAAGTGCAGAACGCCCAGCTGCCGTTGATCAACTATGAATTGCCGGACAAGACTGTTGTGGCAATGGGCACCGAGCGATTTAGTGTCGCTGAGCACTACTTTCTGCGAGACGGAGCACATCCTGCACCAAACAGTGGGACGGACGCGAGCAGCACTGTATCTGCTGGACTGGGTATGCGACTACCAGAGCTGATTTGTGAGACAGGAGGACTTACTACCGCCACGGAGCTACGAAAAGAATTGTTCCAAAACATTGTGCTGAGTGGAGGCAGTTCGTGCTTTGAGAATATGCCGAATCGAATCGAACGTGAAGTGGTGACCTCATTGAGTGGCATGTCGTTGCCACTGGTTGCATCGAGCCACAACACTGTATCGGCTGGATTTACCAACAGCTTGCGCGTGAAGGTGGTTGCTGCCCATGCACCGGAGCGTCGCGTCGGCGCTTTCCTTGGCGGGTCAATTCTGGCATCGCTTGGGTCGTTTCACGAAATGTGGATGTCCAAGGCTGAATATGCAGAACACGGTGCCGCGCTTATTCACAAAAAGTGTCCGTGAAGTAGCTGATTCTATCATGAGCTACAGTGGTGTCCACGCCCGGATACGATGATGAAAAGTGCTGGGCGGCTACACTGCTGAGAAACATCGTGTACGAAACATTGTGGTAGCTGAAGACACAGCGCAGCGCAATCTACACGTCGGTCAGAAAGCTATGCATGGAACAAGTACACGATGGAGTAGCGCGATACGCTTCGCAGTGTCGATACATGTTCGGCTATTGGTGGGGTCAAAGAAGTACAGCTTCGTTTTTGCTATTTTGTCACTTTGTCAGTCAGGCGCCCATCGAAAAGCGAGATACACCTGACTTACTCCGCGGGCGATGTAGACCCGGTCTGTACTGGCCGACTCGTAGCAGATTCGTTATCGCAATACATGCCAAAAGAACTCATGCAGCTTCGCTGTAGACTATCACACATCAAGAGTTGCCCAGCTACGCAGATACCTTGCACGCAAATCTTTGTCTTGTGTATGGCATGTAAAACACATGTGTGTTTGTGGTAGGTACACGGCTACGCGGAATACCCGCCGTTCGATCACAAAACAGCAGTGCAAATTTGCTTCGTGAACGAAAATGCATCTTGTGTGGCGCTCATGGTGAGTAAACCAAGTGTAACCGACGGAATCCCATACTCATTATCGTGTGATGGTGATGGCCTGTGACTCAGTCGACAAGTCCTTTGGAAAGCGTACGTCAATTATTACCTAAGAGCTTCGAGTCTGGCTCACGGTAGCAACACATATCCGCATTGGACAACCAAATGTAAAGGCAAAGTGGCACGCTCAACGTCGTCTTAGTGTGAATACCTCAGGCAAAGAGAAGCCATTCTCGACCTGAGCGCATCATATAACCCTCTCGAGTTCACTGTTGACAGAAGAATGGATCGAAGGCATAGCGACAGCGTGGGGATCGAGAGGTATATGGAACTTGAGCTTGTTTTTTTCTGTTTGAACGATTACCTGCATGCCATTCAGTTCGTTGCAAAGTACTGACCCCGCTCAACGATGGCGACAAGCGTGTACGTACGCCAGCAATGAATGCACAAAGTGCACTGATCAACTACGAACATAGTGTGTCGCAGCTGGTTGGTGTCAAGTGAAGTGAACGCAAACTCAGCAACTCGGGGTCTATAGGCTCTCTGATGTACACCACTGTTCGCTATTGACGACGCGGAAGCTCGAGAGGCTTTGAAAACGCGCCATCGTCTGAATGAGGCTAACTTGATGGATGGAAGACAAAAGAAGTGGAGAAGAGTCAAAGAAGATGAGAGATGTGGATGTATCGACAGGTCTGACAGGATGTCATGGAATACGGACCCGCAAAGAGCATTGCAGGTGTCAGAAGATCGGATCGAGATTCATAACGGTATGAGGATGGGAGGTCTCATAGCAGCATTGTCGATGTCAAGCTATCTGAGCTTATCCCAGATTGACATTGGCAGTACTACTTTCGTCAACTACATTAAGTGAGGGATGGCGATTGAAGCAGAGCGTTTTGGTCGAGTATAATTCATCCGGATCGAGTCTCGCCCCGCTTTTTGTACTGATGTTACTTCTTGTATTCGACGCTGATGCAACTTCGCAACGTGTTTGAGTACATGTAACTAGAAGGAAATGTGCTCATTCCCCAGGTATTCATCATGGCACGGTCAAAAACGAGTACGTGTTTGGCATGGACGCCACGGAAACTCTAGTGATATACACATGAACGTATCTGTGCCTTCTACTTGTGTTGTCATATGTACCACTGTAAGTAATCATTGCTTCATTGACATGTATGTCACGCAAACAACAGTGCGTCTATGCCGACCGATCATAGAAAAGCAGGCAAATATCCACGAAAATGGTCTGAAGTAAGTACGCGAGAACCGACAGCCAGCAGCGACGTTGGGCAGACTCAATTTCAGTCAAGTTTGGGCTGAGCAAACGCATTCGCGACTTTTTACAGTCAAAGCTGCGCGTGTCACGTCCTAATTTGTCACTTCCCTATCTCCGATCCTCCTTTTATAAATGTGCCCACCTGATCGTGTGTTCTCGCAACTTTGCTGCGTCAAGGGCAACTTCGTAGACGATTCGCTGCTTTACGTAGTACTGGCCCAGTCCAGCGTTGTCGTCGGGTGTACCTGAGGCAAGTTGGCTGTTCTTAGCCGACATCAGCAGTGACCCACCATCTCCCCCAATTTCTTTCTATTTGACTGACGGTTCGTCACACGATAGAAACCGCTTCATTCCTGAGTATCGAGTGTTCTTCTTTACCTAAAAACAGACTAATCCGGCGACCCGTCATGATGGTCTTGATGTTTATAGCCCTCGATCCTTCCCCCCTTTAACAGCATCACCTCTTTCTTTTCATACGTATCCCAACATTCTCGCTCCTCTCTCTCTCTCTCTCTCTCTCTCTCTCTCTCTCTCTCTCTCTCTCTCTCTCTCTCTCTCTCTCTCTCTCTCTCTCTCTCTCTCTCTCTCTCTCTCTCTCTCTCTCTCTCTCTCTCTCTCTCTCTCTCTCTCTCTCTTGCCCTATCCGCACTCGTTTTGTCAATTCCTTTCACGAATCGCCACCCCATTCGTCAAAACTCGCGCAGAAGCGAAATGGCGACCAAGCAGAAAAGCACGTGCCAACTGCGTCTGGAAGCCCGTTCGCGCGCCTCGTGCGCTCCCCCAGACGCCTCCTCGGACGTCCAGCGCCGAGCCGCCGAGCTGCGGTCGCGTATCGCCCGCGCCAATGAGATGCGCGCGCTCCACACGCGACAACTGGCGGCGCGCGCGCGTGCGCGCGTGCAACACGCGCGAGAGGTCGCCAGCGGGATGCGCGCCAAGCGACACGAAGAGACGCGGCGGTTTCATGACTCGTCTGTGTTGAAGTTAGACGAGGCCGCCCGTCGACGTGACGACCAGCGGGCGCAACTTCAACGTCAATGCCAACAGCGCGCGCACTCGATCTCGGCGAAACTCGAACACGTGCGCGCGGAACAGAGCGACAGGGCGCACCGCGCGCGCTGTACACTCGCCGTGCAACTGGCCAGAGCCGCGTGCCGTCGCCACGAACAGACGCAACGCCGTGTGTACCGTCTGCACCAGCGCTGGCAGAGCGTGGCGAGCGTGAAAGACCGCGTGGCGCGCGTGAAGCTCATCCAGCAGTGGGTGCGTCGCCACATGGCGAGTCGCGTCGCAGTTCGAGCGCTGCAGCAAGTGCAACCCGACGTGGACAAAGTCGTGGCGTGCTGGCAGTCGATGGAACGCGCATCGTTGGACGCGTGCATGCGCAAGTTGCAGCAACGAGGGGTAGGGCAAGCCGCCCAGCGACTGGTGACCGGGTTGTTGGCTCGAGCGCAAGACAGCGACTGTCGAAAACAGATGGAAACGGGGCAAAAACAGGCCACAACAGGCAATGGACTGGTTTTGTCGGATCCGAAACGGCGCACGATCTTTCGCGTGTTGCTGATGGCGGGACTACTGACGAGTCACTCGCGCGAGGTCATGGGCCACCGCCCGTCCAAGCGCCTGTACTATGCCGCGCAGACGGTCGTCCTGCACGTGAAGCAGCTGGCGCTGTGTCTTGCAGCAGAAGGACCGCCGCCGCAGCACACGCGGAACGTGACGCAGTGTGTGTCGGGACTGACGGCGCGCTTGGCGTTCTACGCCGAGACATTTCTGCGCTGGAAACAACGAGACGCGGACGACTTAGCCGCCGAGTTAGTGACGTCGTACGGCGCGTTGCTGGCGGTGCGCGCTAAGTACGAAACAGCAGCGCGTAACGCGGGCACCGCAGCAGACGGAGCGCAGGAGCTCGTGCGACAGACAGGCGACCAGTTGACGCACGTGCAGACGGCACTGGCGAAGGTCGTGGGACGAGAGGACGCCACGCGGCGACTGGACGCGCTGCAGCAGTGCGTGGAACAGGTCGGAAACGGACGTGGGGCAGCGCTCGTGGAGGCAGACGGCTCGCTGCAGAGCACGGAGGCGTTGGGTGATGCAGTTATGACTGAGCGTGGAGACGGGACGTCGCTTTTGTTGCCGTCGATGAACGCAGAGGGTGCAGATGGAGGGAGTCAGACTCAGAGTCAGAATCAGAAGGACGTGGACCGAGACGGAACTGACGTGGGTGATGATGATGATGATGATGATGATGATGATGATGATGGAGCTACAGACAGAGACGGGAACGACGTAGGTGATACTGATGGAGCTGATGCTGGTCGTGTACGCTCGTTGGGGTTCCGTCCGGCGCTTCTCGCCGATCGAGGGCTCGTCCATGAGTTGATATTGAACCCACAGTTTCAGATCCTACGAGACGGAGAGGTGGAGTCGTCTGCGGCAGCAGTGGCTGTCCGTGTGCGGGCAGCGATGACGAGAGCCTTTTGGGACCGCGTCATCGCAGCGGATGACGTTGAGGTGTTACTTGCGCGTACAGAAGAGCTGCGCGTGGCGTTCCGAGATGCGTTGGAGAGCGGGAGCAGCGCTGGCTTACGGGCCGGACTGGCAGCACTGGCAGACGAGGTGGACGATGCTCTTCATGTGGCTCACCTTCGAGCCCTGATGCAGGACCCTGTGGCACATGCGTGTGCGATTCACGCGCGGTGCAATGCTGTCCTCGATGCGATCAAGCGAGCAGAAGCACCGGCGCGAGCTGCGAGTACGCGTGAGTTTCGGTCTGACTGGACTCAGCGGGTTGCAGCTGGTGCGATGACGCCTGCCGAGCTGTTGGTCGCGTTTCTCACGTTTGCAATGGACAAGGTGGACGAGCTGCGCAGCGATATGCTCAACGCTCACCTCGGACTCCTGGGTGCATTTCTGCAACGACATGGCGTGGAGTACGAACAGAAGCAGCTTCAGACGCGACTGTCAGGAGCTGGAAGTTTGGATGCACAGTTTCCGTTGACGGTCAAATGGCTGACCATGGAGCTCAAGACGTATCTGGCCCGGCCAGACGTTGACGAAGCAGAGCGTGCTTGTTTGGCTCGTTACAACGGTGAAGCATTCCAGCGTTTCCTGCGCGCAAGTACCTGGGCGTTGGTGGACAAGTACGTCGAGGACGCCCCACTCAATGTCTGGCCCGAGACGTTCGAACTGGATGTGGAGCGCATTCGTGCATGTCGCAACGCGCGTGACTGTGTCGCAGTCATTTCGAGTCTTCTTACGGTGGTGCAGGAGTACGTCGCTCGTCGCCATCTGTCGACACCCGTCGGGTTTTTCGACCGCGTGCGGCAACAACTGGGCACGTTGCTGCGGTCACATGGAGTTGCAGGCGCGCAGCTCGCTGCTCAAGCGACGCAGTGTGTCCGTCAGCTGGAGCCTCTGAGCAGTGAGGAAACCACACGCGAGTTGCAGGCACTCGAGCAGCGGCTGTCCGGTTGTTTTGCTGCCGACAATGCCGTGTTCCAGCTGTTTGTCTCGCGCGCCTCGCGTGCTTTCGAGTTGGCGTTGCAAGCGGGTGCCGCAGCGGCCACTTTGCACCCGTCACTGGCTCCTCTTGCCACTGATATCAGCGAAGCCGCGTCAGCGTTGCGCCGTCTCGCTCAGCATAACGAACGCGTGTACGCGTCGCTGTACAACCTCATTATCAAGCGCCTCATGTCGCCATCGCCGTCGCCAAGTGCAGCAGCAGCAGCCACGTAAGTTTGTTGGCGGAGGCACAAAAGTCGCACTGGTTTGTATCGTATCTTTGAGTTTCAAATTGTTTACCGTGTACTTGAGAGCATGTGCCGTGCCTTATCCATGCTGCTGTCTCTTTCTTGCTACTTCCATCGAGGTCGCCGCGCTGACGACCCCACCAGCCACGTACAAGTACGTTACGTAAACAGACGTGGCTCCTGACTCGCACCCGCAGCAGCGCCCACATTGGTATCAGCGCTAATGTTGTACAACAGCTGTGCCAACCAGCGACTTGTGGTCGCATCTTCTTTCAGCGCCTCGTCAAACGTGTGATTACGTAGCGCTTCTGGCAGGCATTGACGAAGGGCTTCTTTTGCACTTCAACAAGAGGGACACCACAGACCGGCACCAGACATGGGCACACACATGATATCAGCTCGACAAGGCCGTCCACTTCCAGCAGTGCCATCAACAGCGCGTCGTGTGCACGTACCGTGGATTGTCCGACAGTCGCAGGTAGCAGCGGATAATGTGCTTGAGCAGTCGTGGAGCAGGCGCTTCGACCAGCGTCGCCACCATTTTGCTCAGCACTGTGCCCACTGCGTAGAACCGCTCGGGCGTGTGGCAAATGTACGTGAGCCCCATGTCGTCCAGCAAAATCTTTTGCACGATGAACGTCGCCACGGTCTTGGACAGTTCGCTCCCAGCTTCCATGATGCGGAGACAGAGCGGGATGATCTCTGTCTGCAGCAAAAAGTTAATGACGTCCGAGTCATCAATCTATCATTACAGTGCACAAAACACAAAGCACACCAACGAACGTTAGTGCAAGTACGGCATGAAAGGCGTTCAGAGTCAACACTGTGGATATATATATAGTCAGTCAGTCCGTACCTTTACGAGCGCGCCAATCACGCCGAGACTTGTCAGGCGCAAGTACTCGAACGGTCGATTCTTGCTCACGGTGTTAAGAAATGGGTACAAATACAACGGAATGTGCGCTACCCACACCAAAAAACAACAACGAACGCACAATAAACAATCGACCAAAACCCCCTCTCAGCCGTCAGCATGACATGCACTTCCACACTACAAAAAAGCACACCACGCAAGCTATGAAAAGCACTTTTTTGACACACGATACACGCAGCGCCGCACAGGCTCCAGCTGTCGTCGTTCTGCTTTGTTTGTTCCGTCTTTCACGCACCGTTTAAAAAGTGCGTGCGCGTCTCGGCATGTGACGCCACGCACTGCAACAGCGCCAGTGCATTGCACACGCGGTTCGACGCGTGCGCCGTGAGCTGCGGCGGCGACAAAAGTGGGTAAATCGCCACAATCTCTTGCAGAAGAGCAGCAACGGTCCCGACCGAGTGCCACAGGATCGGCGCGAGCTCTGCAAACTCCTCGCGCTTCTTACTGAGCTCCAGGAGCGCACTCTCGCGCTGCTCGGGCGACGACAGCTCGAGCACGAGCGCGTGCAGCTGCTCGGGGGGGTCCATGACGCAGCCGAGAGACAGAGGGCGCACAGCTCTGGGGCGAGAAGCCGAGAGGGCTTTTTTTGCGATGGCTACATTTGGGTGGCTCTATTATTTGGGTGGCTCCATTTGGGTAGCTCCATTTGGGTGGCTCCATTATTTGGGTGGTTTTATTATTTGGTGGCGCTGAAGTAACGCGGGTGGGGGAGTAGTGGGGGTTGAGTGGGGTGGGTACTTATTGGAGATGGAGGAGAGTGCAGAGGTTTATTATGTGCGCGGACGGTATTTAGGGTTGAAGGGCAAGAGTGCGGTAGCAAAAAGAGGCGGTGTTGGGGTCGAGCGGCGCTTTTGGTGAGCGGTTCTGTTGAGGTAGTACACGCTATTCTTGGCAGTTGGCGGGAGGGAGTCGGTGCTGGATGTGACGCGAATGTCGCGCGCTGACCGCCGGCATGATGTTGCACGGGGTTCTTCCTGTCACATCCTTCTTCAGCTGGTCAAAAAGGGTATTTCGACTCGTGTTGTAAACGACGGGGCAAACGGCTCGAGACGATTGCAAAAGCTTCTGGTGTTCTATTTGCAGCACTAACTCTTATCCCTGTTGTCGTTTAAACGATGAAACGTCACGTAAAGACGCTTCGAGGTGGAGTAGTTCATGCATTTTGTGCACATATTGTCATGGCAGACAGATAGACAGACAGACAGGTCGCCGGTGCTATAGACAGACACGACACCAGTCCTCTTGATACAGTCGATACATAAGTGTACGACGAACCGCGTGTTAAACATTAGTGCAAAAGCGAAGACGCAGTATACGCACTATGATGTACAAACGACGATGACGAGCCAAAGGTATGAATACGAGTTCAGCGCGAGATACAGACATTGCGAGTCCGCTGGTAGCAAAGGGTAAACTGTGGCAAGAAATTGACGTCGACAGAAGAAGATATGCAAACGAGTGACAGTAGCTGCGTGTTGAACGATCAGCTGGTTAGGTCGTCATGACCAAATCTTTGCATCATGATGAGTAGTGCAAGTTTCTAGCGCTGTGACAGTGTCTGTGAGAAGCTACGAAGAGGCGTCCAGCATAAGCCATCGCTGTACATGCGGAGTAGAGGCACGATACTTGCAGTGGCCAAACTGTCGTCAAAGAAGAAGTCGCTACGATGGTCATCTAGCGAGTCCTTTGGCAGTATCTGTGCTGAACTGGAGAAGGCCATGTCGAAGTCCGAGGATTGAAGCGCTACTAAGTGAATTGGAAGGTGCCTCGAGAGAACATGCGACCTGGTTGTACGACTGATCGACCTGTTTCACGTCGATACTGCGAGCTTGTGCCTTTTGTACAACTACGTACTGCGGGCTGCTTACGCCTTTTCGGTAGGATCGACTGCTTCGAGCTGCAATACAATGCTACTAACAGAAATATGCGCTTCGCTGGCGCACCTTTTCATCGGTCAGATAGCACAGCTCGTACGAACGCCACTTGTATGCCGGTGGGGAACTTGACAACGCGAGTCTGAGTACGCGGTGCCGTGTAAGCTTCATCTTCGAGCAGCGTGTGGTACACAATGAGAGCATTGTTCAAACAGCGTTCCGATCGTGGCTAAGAGAGGGAGGCGATCGATGCGATACAAAGCCGTCAGTACACGGATGCGGTAAGCAAACGAATAGTACCGGAAGAAGAGCGTTGCTGTGCGACGAAGGCAGCTATGTCGATCGATGAACTCTAGTCACAAAGTCCAAGCACACTTAGGTAGAAAGCGAGCCGTATATGATGGAGCATGGAAGACGTGGAGATATTGTCTGTGAGCATGAAGCGCGAACTAACCCCCACGTGGCGCGAGAGATTGAATGACCAAAGCTCTCGTCAACCAACTCATTGCTCCACCCATAAAAGCACATGTGCAATGGGATCAAGTGGTAAGTTGACTGATTGGGAAGCCGTAACCCAAGAGCTGCATATCTGAGCAGGCTTCAAGAAGTGCGGGTGCATGTGGGACATGCGCACGACGTCAAGACGGTATGTACACATCTGACGTCATGGGCTACGACACCCTGCGGCGCAATGTTAGCGATGCCTGTCCAGATTTACACGAATGGGTTGCTCAGATCCATGCCGGGAGATACCTCACCGACTTTCATCGACAACCCAGGATCGCTGTCTCCCATTGTTTCATCAACCGTTGCTTGTCTTCGACTAGCCTGGCATGTGCTAGTTCACCTACAGCGAGGTGCACTCAGCATCCGATAGCTATCGAACTGCACCACGCAAGCTTTCTACACGTTTCGTCGTCATTGTCACACTCATCGTACGTCCAAATGTGTTGACTAATAATGGCTTTTGTATAGCTCTCATGGAGCAACTTGTGCGTATAGAGCTTTGCTTTCGCGGTACGCGGGCACGGCAATGCCATTTTGCGTTGATCTCGTCATTTACGTGCTACAGATTGCGCCGTTTGCAAGCATCGTTACCGCAGACTGTACCCTATGTGCACAGGTAGAACGTCGAGGTCGCCGAGTCCGAATGCCATGATGGCTCAGCAGGTCATCACTTCGAGTACTGAGATCTTCGGCCAACACGATAGCAGAAGCGGTCGCTCTACCGACACATTGGCACACACCGGGCTCCAAAACAGTCCAAGATCCAACATCCTCTTTGGCTACTCACCAGGGCCCCCTACCACGTCAACAAAGATCGTTCGAGGCTGTCAGCGTCGGCTCAAAAGTGCATGCAAATGTTGCGCTGTTGGTTTCGGTGATGACAACGCAGCAGGGTAGTGGATGCCCGGCTGATAGTTGCAATGCAGCCTTTCAGCTTCCTCTCATCGACGTACGCCAGTGGCACTTCCCTTCCTCAAACCTTTTCGGTGCGTATCTATCTGCTTCTGAAAGTCGGAAAGAGATTGACGACTTACCGACTGCAATGGCGCGAGATGTCTTGGTGCGTTATCACGGCTAGAAGCCGCTCCCACTACGAAGCGTAAAGATGTCAGTCATACAGCAGCATACTCATCTAAGCATCAAGCGAGTTGCAGAGCTCTGACAGCTTTGTGATAACGACCAGGACTGCCGTCAGAGCCGCAACGACGTCTTCGTCGTTTTGGCAGCTCTCGCCACGTAAACATACTCACGAGGTATGCACTGCCGTAGCTCTACATCGTGTGTCACATTGGGCTGGCGGTAACCAGCAACGCTCTTCCACGTAAGTCTCTTTCTTGGATCACTAAGTTTGATTAACGTATCACGTGCCTTTCAAGAGCTTTTCAAAGTAGAAGCACGTGCGGTGCGTAACGTAGCCTTGGTCTTTGCCGCCCTTCTTGTTGAGATTAAAACTGCAGATGCTCTTTCCGATCGACATTGACAACGACATCCGATAGTACCATGAAGCCATCTTGCTCCAGACATAGTCGAGCTGGAAGTCGTGTCCGAGTGGCTGATTGCTGCACGGCGACGGCAGAACAGCGTGAAGTTACGTCGAGTTGACCTTGGGAACGGGATCCACGCAGCTTGGTCGAATCCATAGAGGTTCGTCCGCTCGTCGACTTCGGAGACAGCATGCCCAATCGACAGCCGGGAGCTTGTCGCGTCCACGTGCAATAGCCAATCCACCGTACGAAGGCTGTTTGCATTGCCCTGAAGATTGGCAGTGCTTCGTTGTAGTCGTCCGCAGTTCCACGTGCTCGAAGGATGGCTGCAATCTGCTAAGAGTTCTCATCCACTATGCATGACAGAAGGAGATATCTCCTTTTTTGCAGTCGATAGCCTGCCTGCCTGCCTGCCCAGAGACCGGAGGCCTGATGCAGAAGATATCCGCTGTTGCATTCCGACCGTAAGCAGAGTATAAAAGCAGCCTGGAAGACATCAGGAAGCCACTGGGGAAGCTCAAGAATGCCGACCAGTTGACTACTGTCAGCTTACACGGTCTGCACCTCCAGTGATCACTGCTATCGTAGCACCTTTCCTAGCCATTCTTACTCTACATGCGAGCTGAGCATCATGCAATGAGCACTGTCCACGACGCCAAAGGATATTACTGAAAGCAGCCGATGAAGTCTCGACTGGTATGCCACCTGATCGATCTTCGGCACTGGAAGAAGTTACTGAACTCTTCTCGAGCCTACGTGTCGGCTACCATACAACCAGACAAATGCTTTGTAGAAACCGCAGTGGACCCACGAGTTGTCTCGCGAAGATCTGAATCCGAATGCACGCACGACGGCGATCATAGTGAGCGACAGCCGACCGCGGCGTCCATTCCGTCGCGAATGAGTGTGTCGTCAGTCCGCTGTCGTTCTGCTTGGGACGAGCCGCTACTGAAGCATCTGAAGACGGTCTGCGACATGGCACGAGGCGCGTGCGAACTACACTCTGCACGTGCAACGAAAGCCGTCTGAACTGGGCCTTTGCTTGTTCCTGCAGGACATGTGCCCGCAATTGTACGTCAGCGGTGCCACGATGGAGCTCCATGAGACACGTTTAGTGGCACGACGTGTCTCAGCATGGCATGTTGGAGGAGTTTCATGATCATCTATTGACATATTTAATGTGGACAAGAGGTCTGAAAAATCCTGAGCCAGGATATGAGCGCCGGTCGCGGCAGCGGATCGTGGCTGACACCCGCGTAGGGCGGGTGTCCACGGGGCTCTTGAATCAGAAGTTCAAGACAGGCATGAAGTCGGGCCCCTCGTACGGCCGTAGCCGCGGCTCGATGCTCGCGTATTGCAATTGCCCGTAGCTGGCGAACACCGCGTGTCCAGTACATTTGGACACTTGCGGATGGAGTAGTCACGGCTCCTCTAAAGACCGCCGAGTTCCGCTCGGTCCACAAATGTTCTTGGCAGATGGAGCTTAATATGAACCAGATCCGTTCGAATTCTGTTGCTGCGGCGTCAGAGTCATCTTGAAAACGGCTTTGCAACCGCAAACTCAGCTGACGTGGAATGGGCGGGGCTTTGCGATTAGCGCAGTGCTGAAAGAAGGTGGAAAGAACTGCGTTCGTCGCACCCCCACCGGTCCAGTGTCCTATCAAGTGACACCAACACGCTTGCGCGATTGGGCACTCCCAGAAAATGTGCGCCGCTGTCTCTTTGCGTCCTCGGCAGTGCAGCACCGTACGACAACTGTTGTCCAGCGTGCGACCGGCATGGTATAGATTTAGCTGCTTTGTCGCGATACGATAGCATGTCCAGACTTGATACTCCGTTAGCCCGTTTGCGTGTTTCCAAACTTGGGAAGGCGTTTGATTTGATGCAGCTGACTGCCAACTATTCGATACCGCCTGCGCGTCATAGGCCTTCAACCAGGACTGGAGGCCAGGGTGCAGAAGGCGTTTATGAACGTGAAACGCTTGCTTCATAAGCGTTGTCCACACATCTACATTGGCCACCGTCTCTGGCACACTCCAAGGGAAACGGTGAAGCTCCGGGTGGGCATGAAACACCAAGGTACGATGGTGCGAATGCTCCCAGTAGTTAGACACTTGCTCAGGCGACCCCCGTAATTCTGGTAAATTCCCGTCAATCGACCAATGGATTCCATTGACATCTTGGCGGAGGCGAATCGTCGAGGTCGCGGACTCGACAGGATCCCGACATGACCCGACAATTAAATCAGCTCGTACCCGGGACCATTTATAAGCGCGCCGAAACGGCGGTGGATGACGTAAGACGAGCCCGGGCTCTACCGGTCCCGCACCGACAGCAAGGTGGGGTGACGAGAGCAGGATCGAAGTCGCCCAACGTTGTAATTTACAATGCATATGCCGAGACGAAGTACCGCCGAGAGACGGGAACGTAAATTGAAATTCATGTGACCCCAGTCGCCGAATGCACAGACTGCGCAGTGAACATGGAGGTATCCGGGCATATTTGGCCCGCTCTAGGGGCTTGCCGTCTGGCCCTTGAATCCAAGGATTGCCATCCCAGTGAAAGCGGCCCCAGAAAGCGGCTAATGTATCCATCCGGTGATCAGCAACAGCGGGATGGTCAGGAAACGTTTGATGGTATGAAATTGCCAATTCGTCACCATCCCACTGACTGCTCGCCCCGACAGACATTCGAGCGTGATGCGCGTCCAATCTGGCCCGAATCGACAGCACTTGTTCAGGGGAGGGTGCTAGGAGCCGTTCGAGATCCTGCGCCAGAGAGGAACGACCAGGTCCTCGCCTGATGTCAAACGTTGTTGAAGCAGACGGATGGAGCGCCGGGACGAGAGCCGATGTGGAACCTCCCACGCTATATGTCCAGCGCCGCCACGCTGTAAAATATTTGTCATGCGGCTGCGTTAGCCAACGCAACGCGTGCTTCGTCCGCTGAGTTTTGACGGCTACTTCGAACGAGGCCAGACCAACCCCGCCTGCCTTCTGGGGCGTAAAGAGGAGACCCGGGTTAATTTTGTGCCGACGTACGGCAGGCACAGAAGCGTGCGCCCACAGGAATTGGCGGTACAGCCGAGATATCTCCGTTCTCGCCCAGCTCGGCACATCGAAGACGGCCGCTGTGAACAGGATAGCCGGTAAAATGATCGCGTTAAGAATGAGGACACGATTTTGCACACTAGTCGCTACTTTCGCTGCAGTGAGAAGCCGCCGACGGATTTTCTGAAGCCGAAGCGCCCAGTTTCGATCGAATAATGCCCCTGTCCCCACTTCGTACCCCAGGTATCGCGTTGTCTCTCTGTGTTGTAAGACTGAGATGCCACCATACTGGTGCAGCCTGATAGCCGTGTTTAAAAAAATCAATTTGCTCTTGGCAGGCTGGGCATGAAGGCCCGAGAGTTGTCCAAATCTAGAGACTAGCTCCAACGCAGGCGCCAACTGATTGGCATGCTCAAGGAATATGGTGGAGTCGTCCACAAACGCGGAGAATGTATGCACCACCTCGCAGGCCCCGGGCACCGGAATACCCCGGATGGAGGGCGCCTGGTGAATAGCCAGCCCAAGTAATTCCACCACAAGTAGAAATAAAAGCGGTGCGAGAGGACACCCCTGACGTATTCCGGACCGGACAGGAACTGGTTCAGAAAGTTCCCCATTCACCAGAAACCGCTCAGCATGGCATGTTTGATCCCCACGAGATGGACGAGTCAAGTTAAAGTCGTGCGCTTGTCATTCTTTCACAGTGACTAATGCACGACCAGATCAGCTTCGCTTGCTGCGTGACTTTTACAGGAGACACTTCGATCGCGCACACAGTTCCGCCATCTCCTTCTGCGAAGCGCTCTGACTCATGAGAACGGCCATAGCTTTGTCTCGATCGAACTGGCTCCGTCTCTTTGACATGACCAACCGCCGTGACAGTGCGTCGAGGCGTGACCCTCCGCCCACAACTACAAGTAAAGGGGTCGTCTTATCAACGAAGCCGCCTGACCGGTCAATACAGTGGCTGTCCAGCGTCTCTTTCCACGTGGTACCGCATGGCCCACGTGGCGCCATCGCTCACTTGCGCCCGTCCCTCCAGTGGCTCTCAGCTCTCTCGTTTATTTCGGTTCCCATGTCGTTGCGCTGAGACGGTCGTCGCGTCCCCTGACACGTTTACCTGCTGCTTCTGTGTTGCAGTCAGTGCACCTGCACGGGCTCTTTGTCCGTCACCGCCAAAGCCAAACCCGTTGGTGCTCCCCGACCACATCCGCTTCGACAGAACCCATTCGCAACTTGATGGCCGCTCTGATCGTCGGGCCACGAAGATCGGCCGCTCACCATCGATGAGCCACTCACTTTCGCCCTCCCTCGTCGTCCTCACCTGCTACAAAAACATCCGTCGCTCGGCCCATTGATCGACGACAACGCACAGTCTCCGTCCACATTCATTGTCTCGTCGCTCTCGAACGCAGGGGAACCAAAGACGCAGCAGACCATTTGGATGGGATCCCATCGCGCTCAGCCATTGGCCTTTTTGCGCCACGTGGCCGCGCACGTTCCGCGCAATTTCCAGCGCGCGGCTCCTTCAACGTCGCCCATCTCCACGTTGTCACACTGCATCTGAGCTGTCGCATCTCTGTCCACGCGCTCCCCCACCCCTTCGACATGTCTCCCCCACGGCCCATCCCCCACCCCCCACACAATCGATACATAACCACATCCTCTCACATCGAACCATAAGACCCAAATCAATCAGCAAATTCACAAACAAATAGTCACATTCCCATATCAACAACAAACCTCTTCATACATTGACATACCTACGAAAAGAGCTCTACTCGACATCGACTGCCACCGCCTTCTTCGTCCATCTCTTCTTCTCTCTCTCTCTCTCTTCCTCTCTCTCTCTCTCTTCCTCTCTCTCTCTCTCTCTGTCTCTCTTGCGCCTTCGTGGCCAACAACTGCACAACGAGTCACTTTTGCTTTCTGGTCGTTTTCTTTTTATGTACTCATGTAGCGCTGCACATCCGTCTGTCTGTCCGATCGGTCGATCGGCTCTGCCCCTCCCGTCTGAGTCCTTCTTCCCCCACACTTTCTCCTCCGCGTCACTCGACGGTCACTCGCCCCCGCTCCAGTCGTCACTCGCCTACGTACGTACCCACTTGGGCCACTGCCTCGCGCCCTTTGCCACGTGCGGCTCCACAACAACAACACACACACACACACACACAAAACGGCAGGTGTGCTGATGCCGCAGTCGCCCGTAGATGGGGGCGCGACGCCCACGTCGTCCTACGCGCTCTTGCGCCAGAGCACGGTCGACTCGCTGCCGCTCATTGCGGACGACCCCACGCCGTGTGACAGTGTCTTGGGCAGCGGCGCGGTCGACGTCTACGTCCGCGACAGCGACGCCAGCGACGACGGCGCGACGACTCAGACTCAGACACTGATCCCGACTCAGGCCACCAGCGATGACGACGACGACGGCGACGTGGGGGGGTGCCGGTTGCGCCAAGGTCGTCGGTCGAGCCGCTGGACTCGGACGACCTTCCGACGACCGCCGCCGCCCCCCCTCCGCCGCCCTGTACCGGTATGTGTACCTCAACGCCCCGGCGCAGACGGCCCTGTTGGGCTATTGTTCGAATTTGGTCGTCACCAGTCGCTTTACCGTGTGGAACTTTCTGCCAAAGCTGCTGTTTTACGAGTTCAGCAAACTCGCAAACGCCTATTTCCTCGTGATTTCCATCCTGCAGACGATCCGCCCGATCTCCAACACGGGCGGCTTCCCCGCGTCGCTCCCGGCGCTGTCGATCATTGTGCTCATTGACATGTTGTTTGCCTGCATGGAGGACTACAAGCGCCACCAAGCGGACCGCGTGGCGAACAACCTGCCGTGTCGCCGCTTTGAACGCGCCTCGCGCGCGTTTGAAGCGGCCAAATGGCAGCAGCTGCAAGTGGGGGACATTGTCAAAGTCGCGAACCGCGAGCCCGTGCCGGCGGATTTGGTGATTTTGGGCGCCTGTGAACCCGATGTTGACCATCCAGTGGGCATTTGCTATGTCGAGACCAAGTCGCTGGACGGCGAGACGAACTTGAAGCTGCGGCAGGGACTCGAGGCCACGTACACTGTGTTGCTGAGTGATGCTGCTGTGGGCGAGCTGAAGGGCACTGTTGTGTGCGAGAAGCCCAACAACTCGATCCATCGCTTTAGTGGGTCGCTGACGCTCGAGACGGGCAAGAAGGAGGTGATTACGACCAATGCTATTGTCCTGCGGGGCTCGACGCTGCGCAATACCGAATACATTTACGGCCTCGTGGTGAACACGGGCTCGGACACGAAGATCATGATGGCGTCGTCGTCCGAGCCCATGAAGTGGAGCAACATGGAACGCCGGCTGAACAAGCAGATCTTGTACATTTGTGTCCTCATGGTCGCCCTCTGCCTTGCAGGGGCCACGCTGTCGACGATCTGGAACGCAAAGAACCTGGACGAGGACGCAAACGAAGGCGCGTGGTACTTGTACGACCGCAACTCGACGGCCGTGAAGTCCCCGGTCGGGACGTTCTTTATCATGGTGCTGTACTACTTTTTGCTGCTCAATTCGTTCATCCCCGTGTCGCTCTACGTGAGCATGACGTCGGTCAAGTTTATGCAGTCGTACTTTATGAACAACGACCTCGAGATGTACCACGAAGAGACGGACACCCCGTGCCAAGTACGCACCATGTCGTTGAACGAAGAGCTTGGTCAGATTGACTATATCTTTTCGGACAAGACGGGCACACTGACGTGCAACGTGATGGAGTTTCGCAAGTGCTCGATCAATGGCGTGGCCTATGGACTGGGTGAGACGGAGGTCGGCATTGCAGCTAAGAAGCGGCAGCAGGAAGAAGTGCCACCCATGTCGTCGTTTTACGCGGTGACTCCTGGTGGCGGCTGTGCGCCGCCCGCAAAGAAAGACCGCATTGATGCCAACACAATGGACGTGAACAACGTTCCGTCAGATCGCGTGGTGAAGGCGCCGTTTGTCAACTACCAAGACGATGCACTGTTTGATGCATTGGCTCAAAAGAAAAGTGAGCAGGCAAAGTCGATTGGATCGTTCTTTGAGCACTTGGCTGTGTGCCACACGGTGATGCCAGAAAAAGCTTCGGACAATAGTTTGCGCTTGAGTGCTTCATCACCAGACGAGCAAGCGCTGGTTGCTGCAGCCGCTTGCTTTGGCTACAAGTTTGTCGCACGTGCTCCTGGAAAAGCGATGGTGGAGTACTTTTGCTGTGTGGATCACCCCGAAGCTATGGTATGCAATCAGCCGGTCGCTGACCATTCCGTAGGGGCCTACAACATCTTGGAAGTTCTTGAGTTCAACAGCACACGCAAACGCATGTCGGTCATTCTCAAAGGACCGACGGGGGACCTAAAGCTTCTGTGCAAGGGAGCGGATACTGTCATGTACGAGCGCCTGAGGCCAACGGACGACCCGGCTGTTAAACAGACACGCGACTTGACGCTTCAGCACATGGAACAGTTTGCGTCAGAGGGGTTGCGAACACTGGTGATCGGATCGACTGACATTGACCCCGAGTTCTTTGACTCGTGGGTCATTCGGTATCGCACAGCAATCAACGACATGCGTCAGATTGATCTGCGTCGCAATGGCGAAGACAATGACATTGACCGACTCATGGAAGAGATTGAAGTGAATCTCGATATTTTGGGTGCTACAGCGATCGAGGATCGACTCCAGGCGGAGGTTCCCGACACGATTTTCAAGCTGCGGCAAGCATCGATCAAGATCTGGATGCTGACTGGCGACAAAGAGGAGACGGCGATCAACATTGGCTTTGCTTGCCGCTTGCTGGCTTCGGACATTGAACGGGTCGTTATCTCGGCCGACACGCACACTGACTTGGCCAGTATCATGGACGAGCTGAAAGAGTTTGTTCGAGGGGAGGAGGACAAGGAGGAGACATGTGCGTCATCGCCTGCTGGACCACTGGGTGCTTGTCAGTCGTTTTCCGAGCAACAGCGCAGCCCCGTTTCGCTCCGCAACCAGCACAAAAGGCTCACGCGCATCGAGAGTATGGCCGAGCGACCTCAGCAAGACTTGGCTCTGGTGATTGATGGCGAAACACTCGAGCTGGCGCTGGAAGGGTGCCCTGCGCTGTTTCTGAAGGTCGCGGAGAAGTGCGTGGCTGTGATTGCTTGCCGCGTCTCGCCTGCGCAGAAGGCCCAGCTCGTGCGGTTGGTTCGTGAAAACAATCCGGGAATGCGAACGCTGGCTATCGGTGACGGTGCCAATGACGTCTCGATGATTCAAGCAGCGCACGTCGGTGTTGGCATTTCGGGTCAGGAGGGCATGCAGGCAGCCAACTCGTCCGACTATGCCATTGCTCAGTTCCGGTTCCTGGCACGCCTGCTGCTTGTTCACGGACGCTGGAACTACGTGCGCATGGGCAAGTTGATCTTGTACATCTTCTACAAGAACGTGATACTGAACTTGACCCAGTTCTGGTACATGATTTACACGGGCTACTCGGGGCAAAAGTTTTTCCTCGAGTGGGGACTCCAGGGATACAATCTCCTGTTTACAGCGTTGCCCATCATCTTGGTGAGCACGTTCGAGCAAGACGTGCCGGCGTGCCTCGCTGTGAATTACCCGCTGCTCTATCGCATTGGCCAAGAAAACACGCGGTTCAATACCAAAGTCGTGTGGGGCTGGATCACGTCGTGTGTGTGGGAGTCGCTCATCATCTGCTTTGGCGTTGTCCACGGCATGCGGTACTTGGTGACGAGGGGCGACACGCCAACGATGTGGGTGTATGGAAGCACTGCGTTCACGATCGTGTTGATTGTAGTGACGCTCAAGTTGTGTCTGCACCAGCAGATGTGGTGGCCCATCCACATTGCCATTTACGTTATGTCGTTCATGCTCTGGATCGGCACGGCGGCGTTTATCTCGTACGGCGAGTCGGTGAGCTCGTCGTACTGGAATGGCGTGTTTGTCAACACGTTCCGCGTTGACGCGTTTTGGCTCGTGGTCCCGCTGCTCGTGGTTGCTGCCTTGTCGCGCGACTTTATGTGGAAGGGCTACATGCGAATGTTCAAGCCCTCGTACAAGCACTTGGCCCAGGAGGTGAACGCGTACGGTCTGACACACATCGCTGACCAGTTGCTCACGTTCCCGCCAGCAGAAAAGATCCCAGAGGACGCCATGGGTGGCGAGGCTGGCCGCGTTGCGGCTGGATCGCTATTGACTGCGAGCATGCGGGACGTGACTGTAACAAAGCCGGTTGCTCCTGCTGTGCCGCTGGCCCCGCGTCCACTCATCAGTCGGATCGGAAGCCGCCGCTCCGTGTCAAGAGGCAGTGCTTTCAGCTACGACGCAGAGAGTGTCATGGTCGAGTCGTACATGTCCACGGACAGGTTTGCTCGGGACACGAGCAAGACGAGTTTGGTCTTTGATCGCCACGCAAGTCGCGGCTCGTTGGCTTTCCAGCGCCTTCCACTGGACTTGGACGAAGACCACCAAACAGCAGAAGGTGCTTGTCTGCTGCCTGCGTGCTCGGATCATGCAGCCACGACCGACGCGTCTCCCTCCCATCGACAGTCGGCTGGCAACATTTTTCGTGGCGCACGCCATGGCCAAGGTCATGGACGATTCTCCTCCGCGTCTTCCATCTCACGTCCTCTGGATGCGAACACTGCTGCTGGTGCTGCTGGTCAAGGGACACACGGTCAGCTTCCAACGGACCGGTTGACAGGCGTGCGGGAAAACGCGACGATCCACGACTTTGGCACGAGTAGTTTCCACCGTCCGTCCACCACTCGACGCATGCGGGGCTTTGCTAACCGGGCCATGTCCAGCGACGATGCCAGCAGTATCAGTCGCGGCCACAGCACCACTTCGCTGTGCTCGCCTCGCAGTCGTCGACAAAAGGGACGCAGTGCCGTGTCACGCGAGTAAGGGAAATTGATTAGGTGCTTGAAGCCCATCGTTATAAAACCCCGTGTCATTAGTCTTGAACGCAGCTCGGTGGAAGCAGCACCACACTCGTCTTCTTCTAGAGCTACACACACACACGCACACGTACACTGTCCGTCATTGAGCACCAGCACCCGCGTGATGCGTGCACGCAACCCCATCCACTGCAACGGCCGCACCTCGTGC
Organism: Hyaloperonospora brassicae; assembly: GCA_947650285.1. Classification (NCBI taxonomy): domain Eukaryota; phylum Oomycota; class Peronosporomycetes; order Peronosporales; family Peronosporaceae; genus Hyaloperonospora; species Hyaloperonospora brassicae. The sequence continues at coordinate 29,194 of CANTFL010000740.1, forward strand.
CTTCTGTACCTGCTGCCAAACGCAACGGCCTCGTCAACTGCGGCTGCTCCGACTGCTGCGACTCCGACTCGAGCTCCGACGTCGTCGTCCACGACTTGAGCTGCGACTGCGGCTGCGGCTGCTAAAGCTGCGGCCACGACTGCGGCTGCGACTCAGCGACCGACTGCGACTGCGTCCACGCAGTCGACTCCGACTCCGGCTAAAGCTTCGACTGCGGCTTCGACTGCGACTGCGACTCAAACTCCGCCGGCGTCGAAACGGACTGGGCGAGCGTCGACGTCGCCCACTGCCTCGTGCCGCCGCCACAGGACTGCTGCGTCGTCCGCTGCGGAACGGCGATGGCCCACGTCGACGCATGAACGCCGGCGAGCGCGAGCGTCCACTTCGACGACTCGCCATCGTCAGACTCCGACTGCGGCCTCGAAACGGCGACGCGACGCGTCGCTGGCGCGCGCCTCCTCCTCCTCCTCGTGCTGGTCGTGGCGACCGCTGGCGTCCAGTCAATGTCCGCAGCAGCGGCGACGGCGAGCGACCGCCGCGTCCACTGCGTCGCATGCGACTGACAGGCGACACGGACGCGCGCGTGACCGTCCGCGCCCCAGCAGTCCGCACGGCTCGTCGGCCGTCGGCCTCATCTGCTGCTGCTGGTGCCGGTGGTGCGTCCTGCGGCAGCAGCACGTGCAGCTTATTGCCGTCCAGCCAGCCGTCGTGCAGGTGCGTCTTGGCGGCTTCAGCGTCCTGCAGCGTCGCGAGCACTACGCGCGCAGCGGCCCGCGCGCGTGGCGAGAGCATGTCGACCTGCACGACGAGGCCGAACTTGCCAAAGATCTCGCGCAGGTGGTCGGCCGTGACGTTCCGCGTGAGGTTCGCGACTTGCAGCGTCACGTGGTCGGGTGGAGCCATTGGTCGCGTCGATGGCGAGGGCAGTGACGACTGCTGATTGGCGGATATTCGCGCTGCTAAGAGTCGGTGATTGGTCGGGAGAATACGTGCGTGCGTGTGTTTGTGTGGCGGGTGGGCATACACAAAACAAATGCGAAAACGCACAGCGGTAAGTAGACAGCTTTCGGTAAGTAGCACGGGATACATTGTCAAGTGAGTCGCTCGATCGGACGGACCGACCGAGACGGCGTGCGCGAACGAGGCGGTGGTGAGGGATAGAACGTACGCGATGCAGAGCGAGGCGAGCGGGACGCGGACTTGGTCGGACTGGTGGGGCTGGACGAGCGGCGACGACGACGATGCGTGGACCGCGAGCGCGAGCGCGAGAGACGCGGTGAAGCCATTGGCGCGCGGGAGCGTATGGCTGTCGAGGGTGGAGAGGTAGGTACACTTAGTGGGGGAGGGAGATAGAGGCTTGGCGAAAGGATTGGTGTGGCGTACGTGAACGAGACGTTCGTGGCACAACGATCGAATCGAGTTTAGCTGGTGTTATTTGTGTTTATATGGTAAAACCCAAGCCTGGATTGTTGATACTCAACGTGTAAAAAGAGGACGAAAATATGAGGTGGTATACCGGCTGCGAGGACACTACTGTACGTTCGCATGGTAGCGGTTATACCTGACGAAGGTCGATTTCGGGCGGGCGTCAAAGGGAGTGTGGCTGCCTCAGGGTCACTGTCGACTGTACCCATTTGCACGAAGACCGGCGATCTGCTCGACTGTTGCAACGAAACGTGCACATGTTGCAGTAGTCATTGCGTAATGAGACCGAGTCAACCACCAACAACCACAACAATACCATAAGACAACAACAATACCATACGAGCGAGAGGTGAATCGGTCACTATGCTTCTGAACATGTAGTCCGTCAACCGCTTTGTCGCCCCTCACTTCCATGCGCAACCAATGCCGACCTTATCGGTCCAAGTTACGCGCCCGCTTCAACATCACATCCGACGACGATGCCGTCCTCGTCGTCAATTCCGTATCGATCAACGACGCCGCTTGACGGCCATACAGCACGGCATGTTCTTTCGCCACGTCAATGGGACTCATCTTTCGCACGCGCAATCGACACAGTCCACAGAACGTGACGTTGCGCTGCTGCAGCTGAAGGTCTGCGCCGACAAACGTCAGTGGGCACGGACTGCGGCACGCGCGGCACAAGTAGCCATTGCACAGCTTGCACGTGTCTCGCTGGCTCTTGCTATAGTCTCCGACTCGGAGCGTTGCCATAGCCGACGACGTGCACATGATGCAGACACCGGGTCGCGCTCGAAGGCCCACGTCTTTCGCCAGTGCATAGCGCTGCTCGAGCAGCCACACGAGTTTCTTCATGTTGCTGCAGTGCGCGTACTTGAGCGTCGAGAGGTACCCCGTTGCAATCGTCGGCATGACGAGCTTCTGGATCCGATCGCCGCCGGGATCGGTCACGCCCGAGCCGTAGACTTCGACCGTGTCGGGGCCAATCTGTCGAAAGATGCAGCACGTGCTCATGTTGGCCCGAATGCGGCCGGGTAAGGCCTTTGCCTGGGGAAAGCTCACCGAGTGGAACACCATCACGCCAACGCGTTCCCCTGTAGAGAGAGACGCTGTGTTTGTGCTCTCGAGGAAGACGTAGTCGCGGTTTTTCACGAGCGGTGTCTTGGCAAACGGCAAGTCGAGCTCCATCCACTTGACGGTCATGGACTTGAACGGCTCGTGCACACTCGGCATCTCGAGCGACGCGAGCACTGCGCCGCCACTCATGTCGTCGACGTACGACGCTTTGATGCGCATGGACTCGAGCGTCGGGTTCAGCGCGCCAAACATGACGTCGTCGACCGTGCCCCACGTGACGCCCGTCATGAGCGACTTGGGGTACGTGGCCTTTTGCACGGGCTTCAACGACAACGACAACGACGACAACAACGACGACGACGAGGAAGTTGGTGATGACGAAGACGGACTTGGTGCTCTGCGCTCGCGGTAGACTCGCGTCTCGCCTTTGCTCTTGACGAGTTTCCACGCCGTGGGGTTGACGCTCACGCGGTTCTCGGCAATGAACGCCTCGTACGTCTCGACGTTCGCGTTGATGAAGTTGTCGCCAAAGTCCTTGAGACTCTTCTTGTCCGAAGGCGAGAGCAAGAACTCTTCGAACGGGTTCACGACAAAGCGGTCATTGCCCATAGTAGTAAGACGCGATCGACGCCAGTGCTCGTCTTGTGGTGGACCCCGTGGCCAGAGGGCACTACTCGTGCTACGTACGTATAACTAGTTACCAGTCAACAACGGGGCAAGAGGTGCGGGAGACGGACTGACGGCTTGAGCTCTACGAGCACAAAAGCTGATTGAGCTCGAGACGATTCTCGTTCACTGTGTTTGCAAGAAGAAGAACAGGCGACAATGTCGTCACGGGCGTCGGGTGCTCGTCTCGTGTTTGGTTTACTTGTTGCATCGAGCAGCCAGAAGCCGTCTGGCTGCTGTATCTCGGGCTATGGGCGAGATGGGCTTTGACTGCGTGGACGAACGAGGACGAGGACGAGGCGATACTTGAGGCGCCTTCGAGCAGTGATTACTAGACAGCAGCTGGAGGATCGAGGACACCTGGAACGAGCACGTGACTAGCGGATGGTCGACTGGACAATGGACTCTACAGACAGTCAGTCAGTCGGTGGCAAGTGCATGTGCAAAACGTGCGTATCGTTTGCGTCGACGTCGTGCACAGTAGCAGGTGCCCTGAGACTCAGACGAACGCAGTCAAACGAACGGGTATTGTTCACGAGCTCGAAGCTTTTTTCATCAGTCTGTAGTAGTCAATCGTAGAGTGACTGGATGAAGGCACATGTGGATAGAGGTAGTTGCGCTTCGCACGCTTCGATCCCAACTCGATTGATCCAGAGACGACAACAAGCGTCGCAGCAGTGGTCAAACGGGTGGTCTGATGATAGGACGAGGTGTGATGCAGACAATGGTACGTCCGTGCCTCCGTTACCGCACCTCTCTCTCTCTCTCATTCACTTGCGCGGTTGACAACGTGTCATGAGTACACACACACTCGGAAGCCGCTTCTAGACTACATATTGCCGTCATCGGTCGCACCGATCGCGATCAACTCGACATTCTCTCGTGCTCCGTCATTCTTGTCACGAGATACAACTAGGACCATCACGACGAGTCAGCATGCAAGCTGAAAGCTCATCCGACATGGTCAAGAAGCAGATGGACCGTAAAGGTCTGCGGTCTTGCTGAGCACACGAAAGCCACGCGCTGCCGCTCTGTGAAATGCAGTCGCTCGCATTGCCAGGCAATGCACCGACTTGGACATGCGACGTTCTATCGGTAGTTGACGGCGCGTCATGCAGCTCGAAGGGATTGCGAGTGATCCATAGGTGGTATGTGCTCAGGACGTCGGGTATCGTTTGATGCACTTTTCGTGCCCCCACTCAGCTTTGACACGACGATGCGGCCACCAAAGTCAGGAGCATCGACGAAGGCCATTGTTCCGACATTGCTCCTCGTTGGGCGCGTTGATCGTTCGGAGCAGGCACGAGTCTGTAGAGGTCGCCAACCGAAGCAAACAGCGTACTGCTCGATCGATGCGAGGTCGATGCAACACCCGATCGGGTACAACGATACCTCTGTTTGAGCTCTCTTTTGCCTGCATGTGAGCTCCTGGAATTACATGGTGACATGTCGATCGACAATGCTTCGACTCTGGTCTAGAGGCTTGTGCAGGTTCAGTCGGGAGGACAGTGAAGTCATCTTCGATTCCGACTTGGCGGTAGTATGGCACTTGGAATCTACAATGCGTGTTACGAGATCACTTGTTTGCCTGTCACTTCGTCACGATACTTTGCCAGTCAAGACGCGTGTTGCCTCGGCAGGCCTTGACACGTTCGTGTATGACGGAATCACTGGCCAAAGTTTGGCGCTATGGCCGTGTTCGGGACTCATGATCGGCAGGCGACACCGCTATTGGTGGTGCAGTCGAAGCGTGAGACCGAGTCGTTCCAGCGTGAGGAGATCTCGTTCATTTGCTGACTGCGTGCGCGGGATCGCGAAGCTTACACCTGGAGGCATGCGGATAGCGTAGCAGCGATCGTCTCTGCATACTTCCACGGCTTACAGTGTCGGGGCGATTCGAAAAGCCAATGCCATTGCTGATTGAACGCACTGCATCGTATCAGCGAGTCGATGGCTGCTGCACTCGTCAACAGACTGGACAAAGAGGATGGCAGGCACAGCGTGCTGGTCTTTGGTCGAGGCGGTGGCCCTTTGTACCATGTCGCTGACGAGAGCATAGAGGTGGGAATGTCCAAAGTACGAGCTACCGCTAGTGGCACACGCGTTGTTCACTGTTGCGCAAGTGGGCATCGATTCTGTCGCTCGGTGTCGCCATCAGTCTCCACATGGAAGTGGCATTGCGAACGTGTCAGCTGTGTAGATGTCAGCATGAAGGCAGAGGACAGAGGTGAACTGTTATTGCTCAAGAGACTTTAGGGGAGACGGACGCCTGCATACCCTTCCGAGGACGAAAGATCGATGGGACTCGATGCCTTCCAAGCACCACGCGCAAGGCATCAGACGATTACGACTTACTCGTCAAAGCACAATACGTGAGTGCTGAGAAGGCACAGCTCGGGCTCACCTGCGGCCGTTGCGTAGCCATAACGGCGCACATATCCTCGGGCCAAAGATCGCTGTTACAGCAGCACTTTTGCCTCTTACGGCGGTAGCAGTTACAGACGGAACCCGTCGCCACGTGTGACAACGTTTGGACCGTGTTTCGTCTCACTACCTCAACGCTCTCGGGGGTTACACGAAGCGCGTCTTTTTTTATTCGCCGCGCCGCAAGATAAGCGTAAAATACAACGACCCAGACAAATGTCCCTGAACCCATCATGAACCCAACTTTGACACTTCCACCCACCCAGCCAGCAACACGATCTCGGCGTTTCGAAGCACGTTTTTCGCACATATTATCCATCCCACGAGTCGGGTTCGAGATCTCATCCGTGAGTATACACACACCCCCCGTCGTCCGTATACGTCCGTCACCCGCTGCATCCCCTCATCAAACACACGTATCATTCTTGAAGTTGCCATCTACCGCACCGTACAAAGTACGCACTACCAAACACGATCGACCGTTGAGCTCATAGCATAGCATAGCATAGCATAGCATAGCATAGCGTAAAAGACAATGCCGGAACGCAGTCGCACTGCAACCACAAGTACAGGCGCACCGATTCGCTCGCCCGGGCTCAGTACATGTACGAGACCGCCGGTCGCTTAGGTCCCATCGTCCTCGAAGACTTTGCATTGCTCGACCACGTGGCGCACTTTGACCCCGAACGCATTCCCGAGCGGGTCGTGCCCGCCAAAGGCGGCGGTGCGTTCGGCTACTTTGAAGTTACCCATAGTGCCATTCATTACAAAGTACTGTAGCGCCAACTTATTCCATAGTGTGTCGGGAAGCGCACGCCCGTAGCCGTTCGGTTTTCGACCGTCGGCGGCGAACAGGGGAGTGCTGATACGGTGCGCGACCCGCGCGGGTTTGCGCTCAAGTTCTATACAGAAGAGGGCAATTGGGACCTCGTGGGGAACAACAACACGCCCGTGTTCTTTTTGCGGGACCCCATGTTGGTCCCGAGTTTCATCCACACGCAGAAGCGCTTACCGCACTCGCACTTGAAAGACGCCGACATGATGTGGGACTTTTTTTCTCTACGGCCCGAGACACTGCACCAGCAGAGTGTCTTGTTTTCCGACCGCGGAATCCCCGACGGCTTTCGCCATATGAACGGCTACGGCAGTCACACGTTCAGTAACGTGAACGCCGACGGCGACACGACGTACGTCAAGTACCACTTCAAGACGGATCAGGGTATTCGTAACTTGTCAGTCGATCAGGCAGCGGCACTCGCGGGATCCGATCCCGACTATGCCATTCGCGACCTCTACGAAGCCATTGCCCAGCAGCAGTATCCGTCGTGGACACTGTATATTCAGGCGATGAGCGTCGACGAAGCTGCGAACGAGACGCTCAATCCATTTGACGTGACCAAAGTCTGGCCACATAGTACCTATCCGCTGATTGAAGTCGCTCGGCTCGCGCTGAACCGCAACCCACGGAATTAGTTTGCAGAGATTGAGCAGCTCGCGTTCTCGCCGTCGCCCGACAAGATGCTGCAGGGCCGTCTGTTTTCGTACCCGGATACACAGCGCCACCGGTTGGGGGTCAACTACCTGCAACTGCCTGTGAATCGACCGCTCCATGACGTGCAGACGTACCAGCGGGACGGGGCAATGACTGTCCATGGCAACATGTTGGATGCCCCCAATTACTTTCCCAACAGCAAAGGAGGACCGCTGGAACAGGCGGTGCAACACGGCCCTCGCCACGTGGGCATTGTGGCGACTGTTCGATTGTCGACAAGTACGCAACGTCTGACGAAGACAATTACTCGCAGGTGGGACTGTTTTACCGCAAGACGCTGGATACCAATGGTCGGGACCATCTCACGGATAACATTGCAGCGTCGCTGGTGCGCGCGTCGCCGCCAGTGCAAGTGCGGGCGATTGCCAACTTTTTCAAGTGCGATGCACACTATGGACGCTGCGTGCAGGAAAAAGTGGACGCGCTGACGGCTCAAGCGCAGCACGTGGAATCTGCTGTGCGTCCGACGGCACCGCAGCTGAACCCGCCACGGAAGCACTTTGTACCGACCCCACCATCGGATGATATGACCCCGCGGTTGTGAGTGCGGATCGGACGTCGCCACTACTTTTGGATGGGCAGTTTGGGTCTGGTGGGGTCGGATCGGTCGATCGGTCGGTCCCATGTCCGTTCATTTTGTATGGAAACGTGACGCCTATGATAGCGACACGACCGGAAAATGAAAACTTGTAAACGACGTTGACGGACGTGTTTGCCTTGCGGTCCTGACAGGAACAAAAGAGGCTTTGCGTAACTACGTTATCATTGCTTGACACGGGGAGTGTTGTCATGCATCGGCCATGTCTTTACACGTCGTGTTATGGCTGTTGATACGTTCCATGTTGTAGTTGTTTAGCTCGTCGCAAGTGGCACGTTCCGGCTGAGGGAGTTGAATCGCTAGGTTCGCTCTTGCTGCTTCAACTAAAAAACAGCGTTTTCAGGTCGCAACGAGCAAAGCTGTTTGACTGCGGGCAGGCGCTGGAACGACGACATCTGTGGTTACAGTTGCAGTGCCGTTTCTTCCGTTAGATCGACGATCGAGGAGAAGTCTGCAGTCTCAGTGGTCATGTTGTACTGTATTTAGTTTGCCAGCGTCGAAACGGCCAACGAAAAGGTCGTGCAATGTCTTACAAACGAGTAGTTATACTCTCTCGCTTCAACAAAGTACTTTGTTCGACCGTCCCTGCGACATCTACGTCGACGAAAGTTATCGCCCCTTGATTTCGTCGTGCTATCCTTTACATGTCAAAAAGGGTCGGACCATTTTTCTGTCCCCCGTCTTGCACACAAAATGCGGTTCCCCGCACCAAACAACAACAGCACAAAACCCGAATAAAAAACGCACGTCCAAACGTCGCACGCCATCGACGACATATCTTCCGCGACTTACTCTGCTGCCCACACTCGCGTCTCGATGCCAGAGCCCACGCCCCGGCGCCGCACCATCTCGGAGCTCGACATGAGCTCCATGCGGCGCATCAGCGACGCGCTGCTGCTCGCTCAGAATCGTGCACGGCGCGCCACTGACCGCGCGAATCGTGCCGAACAGTACGTCCCGTAGTTTACGTGTATTTTATCAATATTGTTTTGCTATAGTGCCGAGTAGTAGCGTTGTATTGTCATTATTGCTGTATTGTACTATTGCAACGTTGCTCACGTCGCAGTTGATCGCCTGTTGTCATTTTGTACAGCGCTCTGCGACTCGTATTGGCCCAAGCGAATCGCTATCGACTCTGTCTCAATGCACTAATGGCCGATCCAGACGTGCGTCGAGCGACAATGGCTTCAACTTCGCTGCTGCTTATGGACAATGGACGAAGAAGAAGACGGCAACGACGACGACGACGACAAAGTCGAAGTGCTTCGATGGACAGTACCATAGTGGACGAGACGGCGTCCCGACCGTCGTCGCTGTGGTGTCAAGACGTCGCCAAAGATGTGGTGCGCCATTTGCAGCAGCACCTGACGCAGCAGAAGCGCTGCTTGGCGCTACTCTCGCGGCACGTTCCAGTCGTCAACGTCTCGCGCTGGAGCTATCTCGACCAATGGGGTTATGGTCGTCCCGTCTACTTTGTCGCTGGCCTGTTGGCTGGTGTGGTTGCTGCTGGCATTGTCGGGACCCACCAGTGGCAGCGGCACGTGCCAAAGCGTCAGTGGGGCAACAACACACCGTCGCTGCTATGTCAGCTGGCGAGATGGTGGAGCACCGCCGAACGTGGAGCTTCGGCCGCGGCGACAATGCCGTGGCAGCTGATTCCAGTGCCCATGGACGAGTTTAGCTTCGTGATGCACCCGGCAACGATTGCGATCGCGTGAACGTGACGCAATGGATCATGCAACGATGTGGCATTGGGGTATCTGTACATAGGGACAAGAACGGACGTGGTGGGTATTCGACGAGCTGCTGGATGGGATCGAGTGGATTTGAAAAGCACGGACACACTTGTGGTCGATGACTCTACGTCCGTGATAGTGTATGTATCGACAGGACATGTGGCCCAGTGGGAAAACGTTCGCCGTGCTGTATGGACCACACTGTACACTCGCCAACGAGTCTGTCGTCACGTTTTTAGCATACAACTCACGCACAACACGCTCATGAACGACATGGAGATTGGTGTACCTTGACGACTTTTACTTATGGTTGCTTCTTTTTCTGGGCGACGGCATGCTCCTGATTGTTCAGTGGCTGCCGAATGGTGATACACATGTCAGCGACGACCGCTGGACGGGTTTGGCAGTATAGCCACCAGAAGCAGCAGGACGACAGCTCACGTCGGTAGCTCCCTCCACCAGTCAGTCGGCCCTTGTCTTCACTCGTAGTAGCTGACCACAAGCAACAGCAGCTGCAACGACGACGAGCACTGCTGTCGCATTCACGCCCCCCTCCCTCCGCCCCAGACTCACAACAATGCACCGCCTCTTCACCTTCTTCCCATCGCCTCCTCCCTCTCCTCTCCTCTCTCGCCACCGTCTGGTCGTCCATGCTTCTAGATTGAAAACTCATTAAAGCTGCTCTTGTCCTTCTTGCCCTTGTTCTTGCCCTTGGCCTTCTCCTCCCGAGCAATGCGCACCGCCACGGGCTCCACGGCCTTCTTCTTCTTGCTCTTGCTCTTCATCACGGCCTTAATGTCCACGACACTGGCCACCGCTGTCGTCTCCGACTCGACGGCTTTCACCGGCTTTTTGCCCTTTTTCTTCTTCTTTGTCTTCTTGTCCCCTGCAGTAGCAGCAGTAGCCGTAGCACTCTCCAGTGTCCCCTCTCCCTCCTCCTCCTCCTTCTCCTTCTTCTGCGTTGACGCGGCGGTGCCACTTGTCTCCGTCTCAATGCCGAGCGCCGCGAGCGCAGCGTCCAGTTCCTTCATCTCGAGCTCCTTCTTCTCCTTCTTCGACAGCGTCCGCACAGGAACCACTGCGGTCTTCTTCCCATCGACAGCTGCTACCGACTTGACTGTCCCCTCTGCGTCGTCCCCTTCGTCGTCGTCTTCGTCCTCTTCTTCGTCACTCTCACTATACTCCTCGTCGTCGTCGTCGCCTTCGGCTCCAATTGCCGCTCCGTTTGCTGCTTCTCCTGTTGTACCCATTGGCAGAGTAACGGGCGCTCCATTCGCCGCGTGCAGTTCGTCGTCGCTGTCGTCGCCCCACGCGGTCGTCGACGACGACTTGTTCACGAACGAGGCGAACATGGAGTTCCCAGTGGTGGCAGTGGCGTCGGCCGTTTTCTTCTTGCGCTTCTCGGGCTGCAGCGCCGAGAACACGTTGCGCTGGGTACTCATGTGTGGATATGGCTCGGGTGGCGACGAGATGGGTACAGATGGAGCCAATGTACTGGAATAAGAGAGTGACTGACGGACGGACTCACTGGGGGGGATGACGAGGTCGGTTGGTTTTGTATTGTGAACAACTGACTGAGTGGCGAGCGAGTCGAAAATCGGGGGGGGGCGAAAACAATCGCTCGATCGCTCACTAGATCGGTAGATCACTACATCAGTGAATCGAGCGAGCGGCCGAAGTGCAACTATTGCAGTTGGGCGGGAAACTATTGCGGTTGCGAGTGCGATTATTACGATAGTGGACCACATGCCGCGCCCATCATCTGCGCTGCGCGTTGTCGTGCTGTGATTCGCTGAAACTCGACACCCGCACTTGCGACGCTGATGGGTACAGTCCCTCCTCGTCCGCTGGTAATTGATCGACACTGACTACCACTGGGACAAGAGAGAGAGAGAGAGAGGCGGAGAGGGCGCTATTGAAAGCCCGTGTAGCCATTTGCAGGCACCTGGTGCAGCCATTGTGCGAGTGTTCTTGTGCAGCCATTGCGTCGTCGCCCAGCGACACAGACAGCCCCCAACGACCGCCGTCCGTCGTAAGTGCCGCACGTGTTCTCTCTCTTTGCGTCAGCAGCGAGCGCACCCCTTCGCCGCACAGGCGCAGTCGACAGACCCGTACGCTGATTGGTCGAGTGGACGTACTGACTCGTGCGCGCTGTGTCGCTCTTTGTTTGTGGTGTGGCTGTGGTGTGGCTGTGGTGTGGCTGTGGTGTGGCTGTGGTGTGGCTGTGGTGTGCGCAGAATGTGTACGGGGACTTGCGCAAGGAAATGACTGCGACGTTTGACCGGCCCGATAGGGTACCGGTTGTGATTGGCGGCGGCGGCGGCACAGCGGCCGAGTACGCGAACCTCAAACATCTGCACGTGGGGTCGCCGCCTCCCAGTGACGCCAGCGATGTCGGCGACGCGGCCGAGCTGGACGAGGTGCTGGCCGCAGGATCGAGTCAGGGCCCGCAGACGCATCCGGGTGCGTGTTGTGGGGTTTGGTCGTAGACCGCGTGGCGTGGCATGAAGTGGACTTATGTGGGGCATTGTGTGTATGTTTGTGTCGTTGTTTGTTTTGTGTGGGTCTCTTGTGTGTGTGGGTGTGGGTGTGGGTGTGGGTAGGCATCATTTGGTGTGCGATTCTTTCGTTTGCCGGCTTCTTTTTGCTTGTGAGTCGTGTCTTGTGGCTGTTTGGATGTTGTTGGATACATGTGGGTGCGTTGTTGTGATGGACGTGGAGTCGCTTACGGACGATGTGCTTGTTTGTGTTTGTTTGTTTGTTTGTGTCGCTGGCAGTTTATTGTGGGCTGCATGGTCGGCAGCAACTCGCTGTATATCAAGGTTCGACCGCCCGCTGGCAAGTCCAAGTCGTCGTTAGCAGTGAGTGTGTTCCTCGCGTCGTTCATGTACTTGTGCGTCTTTGGCACGAGTGTCATGTACTTTCGGCGGGCACGACGTGCGCAGAAAGTGTATCAGCTCTCGCTCGACGTGCATGCTGATTGAGCGGCGGGGAGCAAGTCGAGGTAGAGTCTGGCAAGAAGAGCGCGCATTCGTTGCACGTCTGTAGATTATAGCACCACCACCACCAAGAAGGAGAAGCATTTCCAGCCAGAAACAATATAGAGAGAGATTGAGACACGGACACTGGTGTTTTATCAACGGCGGTAGCAGCAGCAGCAGCAGCTTCTTGCTGTCTTCGCAACAGGCAAACACGGCGGCATGGGCACAGACGTCGTCTTTTGGTCTACAGCCAGCAGACCCATACGATATGTCCTCGCACTCCTCATAGTCCTCAGACACCATTGTAGTCATCGCACTCTGTCTTCACCACTGCTTGCTCGCTTCTGTCCAACTCCTTGTCGTCACACGCTCCGTCTTCATCCTCGCCATCGGCAGATCCATTGTAGACGAAGATCAGGTTCTTCTCATACGCAGCTGCAAGCACCTGTCGAGCAGCTTCCGCACGAGCTTTCTTCTTGCTGATGGCGTTCGCTGTCGCAACGTACTCGCCGTTCAGATAGCCCCTGCACTCGAACTCGGTGACGTCTTTGCTTGGCGAGACATCCTTCATGTCAAAGCGCGCCAGAAGACCTCCGCGCTGAGTGAGCTGGTTCAGCAAAGATAGCGGCGAAAGCTGACGCTCGAGCCAAGTTACCCGAATCGGTCCCTCCTGCGCTGGGCTGCCACTAGCATTCGACGGACGACGTGGCTGCTGCTCAACCGCAGGCTCGTTCACGCTCGACTGCTTGCCTGCTTTTGTGCGCTCGAACTTCTCCAAATCAGCCAGCTCCTCTGGCAGAAGCTTGCCGGCCGCTTTCTTATCGCTCCACAGCTTCTCAATTGCAATCTTGCACGCTTCATTCTTGACGAGTTTCTTCGAAGTGCCTTGGACACCGCTCGCGAGGACCTCACCCGTCGCACCATTTGCAATCGTGCACGCAAACAGAGGTGCTTCACCTGCGTCCGAATTGTGCAAGTGTCGAATGTCCACCATCATCTGTTGTTTGATCTTCATAAAGTACACATTCAGCCGTGCTGCAGCCACACTGCCGTCCTCTCGACTTGGCAACGGCGTAGCATCAACTCGCTTTTGCATCTCCTGTTGCAGCTGCCGTGCCTGCTCTTCTGGCGTCAGCGCCGCCGACTGCGTTGCCGCTTCTGCCGCCATCGCAGCAGCTAATTGCGATGCACCGAGGGTGGCTACTTCCGCCTGTTTCAACTCCCATTTGCGTCGAGCAGCTGCAACGTCTTTTTTCAAGTTGAGAAACTGCGCCTTGTCGGGATACAAGTCCAGCGCCCGGTCAATCACTTCGTCTGCTTCGTCATGCCGGTGCTCCAGCAGCCGACCTTTGGCCAGCGCATACAGCGCTTTGGTCGACGACGCATCGACGCTCAATGCCTTTTCTGCGTACTCGTGCACCAACGAGAGGTCCTTCAGCTTGAGGCCACAGATCGCAACGTTGTTGCATAGGAGGACGTAGCGCGCTTGCACCTCGTCGTCGTCCCACTGGGCCGGTGGGACACTGCGGCCATAGTACTCACTCAACTGGTGCTGCTCGACGGCCTCGAGACTGCGTCGAAACGCAGTGCTCGCAGCGTAAAAGTGCTTCGCTTGGAACTTCTGTTTGCCCTCTGCCTGCGCGGCCGATGCAGTCTCGAGAAACACTGGCGGCGTCTCGTTCTCCTGCTCCTTCATCGCCAGCGCCGCCACGCGCTCGCTCAGTGCACGTGTGTACCACTGGTCAATGTCCAGTTGCCCTGTAGCCGCTCCCTCGTCTCGACGGCCGTCTTCGCTCTGCTGTTGTAAATGCGTAAGCGTCTGTCGCACGTGCGGGTCCCAGACCCAGTCTTCGAACGACCGCGACGCGTCGCGCACGAACGTCAGCAACAGGTCCTGCACGCCCCGGAGCGCGAGCAGCGGCTGTAGGAACTGCTGCGTCTGCGCGTCGCTCGCGCGCAAGACCGCGCGCAAGCGCGTGAGCTCGTCGGGGGCGGTCATTTTAGAAATGAACCCGCGCGCGTGACGCAGGGCGGGTCACGCATTTCTATTTGAACACCACCGCGCGAATGCGGTCGTAATTACGTATTTACGTCTTTCCAACTTGTGCCACTAACTCGATTGATCGCAAGCAATCGTCGTCAATGATTGCGTCATCGTCACGACCGCCACAGGAGACCTACCGGATGGTTGCCGAACTTCAGAGTGATGGTCAAGGGGGGCGCACTCGTGTGGTGCACACCACACACGTTCCCACCACTGACACTCCGCGCGCACTCTCATGGCAGCTGCTGCGTCGCGCGCCGGCGACACCCGACGCCCGTCCGACGCGTCGCCCGACGCTGCACCGCAGCCTTCACACACAGCTCGTCCTTTGGCTCCGCATGCGCCACGCGATACGCCGTCCGCGTCGGCGCTGCGCGCGTCCGAAGCGCCGTACCGCGCGCGCGTGCGGACTGTCCGGATAACCACCCGCGTGCATCCGGATATGCTCGTGCCCTACCTCTACACCGACCGACCGGACCGCTGCAGTATCAATGCCATTGGAAGTGACACTGCGTGTACGATTGACTACTGCGCGCTGTCGCCCTCGGAGCTCGCGCAGGTGCCGCCGTCGCAGGGCTTTGGCATGAACTTTTTGGTCGCTGGTCATTCCCGTGCAACGCTCGAGGCAGCGGCGGGCCGTCTGCAGGCGCTGGTCGAGACGGTGGAGGCGTATTTGTTGCAAAAGACAAGTGGACGGAGCCGAGCGGGAGGACGCGCAGCACAGAGCGAGTTCCGATCGAGTCGCGTGGACGCAGAAGGTGCAGCGCACGAGCACGAGGACGGAGAGCGGAAGCGGATGGAGACAGACGGACGGACGGTGCGGGATCGGCACTGGGCCGAGTGGACCGCAGACGAGTGCGCGTATAGCGCCGACGCGGCTTGGGCGTCGGCAACGTACCAGGTGCGAGGTCATGGCGATGGATGGAGACCGTGGAAACGGAGACAGGGGGAGATGATAGAGGACAAGGAAGAGTGGAGCGTGAGGAGGAGGAGGAGGGGGGTGCAGGCGTGTGGGAGACGCAGCTCGGACGTGGATGCAGCTGCAGGGGAAGGTGCTTTTGTACCGCATCGAGGCGGCCAGATGCGACCGCCCAGTGAGACTCGTCGTCGCGTGCGGCGGACGTTGGATGCTGTGCAATGGGTACCGAGGCAACACTCGCGCGGGATGCGTAGTGGCGATGCAGGGTATGCAGCGTACGCTGTTGCTTCCTCTGTTGCTGAAAACGAACCGTCCCATCGGATGCTCCACCACCAGCAGAACCACTATCTGTACCAAGGATCACCGAAGCAGTTTGCACAAGCCGAGTTTAGTCCGTATGGGGACGATAGACTGGAAAGTGACGATGGTGCAGATGTTCCCGAATATGAAGAGACAGCTGATTCTGCGAATGCAACCGTGCGATACAACGACGGTGCGGCTTTCTTTACGGATCAGCATCGATCCATGTACCGGTCGCATCCTTGCCGAAGTCTGAAGCGTCCGCTGAGCAAAGTGCAACGGAATGGAACTGTCACACCACCCAGCGTTTACCGGAAACGGATTCCATACATGTATGACTATCGGTATGACGACGAAGAAGATGAATGGATGACAGAGGAGGAGGAGGAAGTGGGTGGTGACTACGGGATTGCTCCGCAGTTTCGTTCCTTGGATTCACCTGTCGTGCATCAGCGACCACACTTTGATAGTAGAAGCCCAGGACAATGGGGAAGCCCTGTTGTACGTGCGCCCCACCAGTTGCATAAACGGCGTCGGATTCCGCCAGACAGATATTTTGCAGATGAAAGGATGAATAATGATTACAGGTATAACAGGCATAGTCACGAGCGTACGTTTTCCCCGGTTTTGAACGATCGGATGGGACAGCTACACAAAGTTGCAGCTAACGTCGGCGGTAGCACTTTTCCTGATCGTTTGGACAATTTGGAAAAAATGGCGGCTGAAGAAGAATCCACGGCGTCAAGCTCGATTGCAGCTCATACTAATGATGACGTCCTGACGTCTACAACTTGTGCGACCGAACCCGCTTACGACATGCTTGCTGACTCTTCCGTCGATAACGAACCACTCAGTTCGACCGGAGAATTGCCGCTGGAGCAGCGAGATCCATGCGAGAACGCAGAGGCATTGCAAGTTACAAGCGACAACACTGCTGCAGATGAGCCACACAGCGTATGCACGTCTCAAATGGAGACGGTGCCGCTGGAAAGTGCCGAAAGGACGGAGGATGCGGCTGCGGTTGCATTGCCACAGAACACGATTGCACTTGCAAGCCGTTCGGGCCCTGTCTCGAACGAGACTGATCGGAGTGCGCCAGGTAGTGACGTTTCTGTCTCGAATGAGACTGGTCCCAGTACGCCATGTGATGACGTCTCTGTCTCGAACAAGACTGGTCTTAGTGCGCCGGATTGTGACGTCTCTGACTCGAATGAGACTGGTCCCAGTGCGCCGGATTGTGACATTTCCGTCTCGAACGAGACTGACCTGAGTGCGCCATGTGGTGACGTGCTTGCTGCACAGCGTGAGAACAGCCAAGCAAATATTAGTGACCTCAGCAATCCGCTTGGAAATGGTGCAATTATGCAAGCACCAGTGTTTGTCGAATCTACCGTGGACCAGCAGTGCACGTTAAACGAAGGCAGACCCACGCAGCCGACAAGTGAGCGACCTGCTACCGACGCTATATGCATGAACGACTATGCCATTGAATCATTGAAGCGACTTAGCCGAGCGGAAGCTGATTTCGCAATTGCGGAGAGATCGCTGTTGACACAGGAAGCCAAGTTGCGTCAAGCGGAAAACAGAAGCAATCGATATTGGAGGCTGAAAGCATTGTGTGATACGGTTTGCTATCTACAGTGCCAAGTTAGTTCTTGTTCACGTGGTACGGATGCATCGCACAACCAAGATTTGCTGGACAAGCTCGAAAGTTTTCTCGAAAGTGCCGTGACACAAAAGGAGCAGACGCTGCATGACAAAGTTGTCGCGCTGCAAGGTGAAGTCGATCGCATTCTTGCTGTCCGCACACGTGTTGACAAGGATCAAGTCATCGAAGACCAGGCAAAAGCGGTTAAGCGGGACGGTGCTCTGGGCAACCCTACTTCGTCGACACCTTCGACTGAGAAGCAATGTGTCAATGGTGATGATGCGCAAGGCACGGCATGGGAGGACAGTGATTGGCCAGACGAAGATGTGCCGTGTGATGTGTCGAGTGAAACAGAGGCTTGTGCGGCACAAACCGTTTCTGAGAAAAGCGGTCCGAAAATTGGAGGCAGTCTCGTTCCCGTGAAACTGGAAAGAGGGATGTCACCTTCTTGGCCTCGCGAGCTGCCTCCATTTGTTCGATCTATGTTGTCCAGAGTGATTTTTGCAGATCCTCAATCGTACGTTATGAGGGCGGCACACGAGCGATTGCTGGATGAAATTGCGAAGGGAGATCCGTACTACTATTTGCAACCTAAAGTCGTGCATAAGAACGACGAAGCGTGTTTGCCGTTGCATTCCTCAGTCTCGCCGGTTTGTGAGTTTGGGTGCCGAGGCTCGTCAGCTCTGAAGTGGAAGCAAAAACTGGTGTCTCAGATTAGCGCGCGCATGAAGTCGTTCGATGACGTGGCATATTCGCTGGCTCGTAGCAGTGGAGGCAACGGAGTGCTGAACCGCAAGAAGGTGAACTCGATAATCCGCAAATTGCATTTCGTTGCTGTGCAGTTGCATTCACTAGTGTCACATCTGTATTGCGTAAAGAGCTTAGCAGTGTGCAAAGAGGTGGACTCGCTGCCGACGGCACTGAACAATTCTCATTTTGAGCGCAAGATGGGTGTGTACAAGTCGAGGTTGAAGCTTGCGCTTCCACACACATATCGGCAGCACTCTCGGCAGCAGCAGCACGATAGAAAGGGTTCAAACGCAATGGATGAGCTCTTGCTAGACACGTACGAGTTTTTACCTGAGCTGCTCCTTTGCGTTGATATTTGGGGCTACAACTATCGTGAAAGCGTCGCCAAGCGGCATGACTGCAAGAACGTACGCGAAGAGGAGCTTGTTGGCTCCGAGACGGTTTCGATGGGTGCGATGTTCCCGCTTGGTTATTTCCGCGAAGTAGAAAATTTGGCGCTCGACTTCAAGCACGACGGCAATGGTCTGCTTCGTTCCGTTTGCGACGAGCTGCTCAATATCGTGTGTTTGTGGAACGACTTTAAGTGGACTGATGATTTCGACTCCGTGACACTGGATCGAGTGATGTCATTTGAGTCGGATGTGACTTCTAGCATTGTCAAGATCTTTGATGTCTATGGCCATCACCTGCAGGCGCTTTGGTCCTTGAGTCTACTGGACCAGCCTGAACAGCTGTTGACTGTTAATTTCACGCAGCCGAATGCGTATTATAGTGACCGTAGCCGAGGAAGTTTGACTGCATCTGCCGGCTTGCAGTCACGAGCAGCTGGGTTGTCGACAAATTCGAGTCAAGATATACATGGCGACTTGACAATTGTGGATCAAGTCGTGGCAACCGAGATCATGGAGCAACGCCTTGCTGAGGACTACTGGAATCAGAAGGTCACCGCGTTATCGCTTCACAGCCCTGGCAATGGTGTGATGGAAGTGGATATTGACTCGACGTCGTTTGAGTTACTGGATGCTGACACCATTCGTTCCTGGGACCATGATACTAGGGTGTCGCATTCACTGCGGCCTAGCGACGCGTACGCTGTTCGCAGTGAAATGAAGGCGCTCTCAGCTGTCACTAGCTACATGATGAGGAGCGAAGTGCACGACATTGGGCTCTCAAATGGTGATGGCAGTGGCGCGACTAGTGACGATGGCGTGGACCAGGCACTGGTCGACGCGTCGTCAAGGCAGCTTCTTGCCGCTGTAAGCCGTGCTCAAATGGTTACGCGGGATGCGCTGATCGGCTCCGAGAAGCTTGCTTTGCATTCTGCATCGACTCAGCTCGCCGACGAGGGACAACGCGCTGATCTCTGCGCAAGCGAAACCGATCGGGTAGGACACAAGGAGAGTTCTGTGCCTGTGCGCGATGTGCCGTCTCGCCAGGCTTTGACGGATCGAAACAAACGCGCAGTAAACTCGGAACGTGCTGGTTTGGAAAGCGAGGTCCACGATGGGCACACTGCTTTAGAAGATTCGGGTAGACATGACGGAGATGACGCGAACGCAGACACTACGCTTGCTGCAGAACAACCTGAGTTGCAGGATCTGGTCCGGTTATTGGCTCTTACGAAACAAAGTATGCAGGACCTTTGCAGCCGAAGACCTCGGTCTGCTCGAATGCGTGAGAAGGTCCAGACGCAGTCGCTCCAGCTCGCATACCAAGCAGTTGAGATTTTTCGAAACATGACAAACATGTACGCGTCCCAGCGGCGATAAATTATTTAGATGTATGATGCAAGGCGAATCTCGCGGTCGCCGAGACTGAATCTTCTGGAGCCCAGGACAGGAGACTGGGCATTTGTTCTGCTACTTCCACTGCTGTGCACTCTTTATCTGTGCAATGTGATACGTCGGACAGCAAGGCAGCGCGGTTGACAGGGTGACTGAACACGAAGCGGCGACGATATATCTTCTGCTGCCTTTGTCTGAAAAAAAGCTGAACAAGTCTGTTTGCAGAAACTGAGCTGGACTGATGTTGACAAGCTGGATTTTGGCAAACTGCGGTGCAATAGCAACAGCGCATCCAAACTGGTTGTACAAACCACATGTCTGTCATACGATGACATCGCACCGTGAGCTGGGATGGGATCCCAATGCACAGCTCTGGAGAGATTTCGACCGTGGCACGTATTTCGAATTGTGGAACGATGACACGGTATTGCCGGCTAAATGGAAAGTGTCAGACAGTACCATTACAGCTTCTCCATCAAGTGTCATGTATTGCAGTTTCCTTGTTGGCCTTCGCGCGCTCGAGAAGCATTGGTCTCGGATAACGTACAACGTGCTGAAGGTGCTTCCCTCTCACGTCATATTCGGTATACTTTGGCACTTCCTGTCTTACAGATGCACGGCGTGATCACTGTCAAGTGGTCGTCACCGACGAGAGAGTTATGCACATGCGTGTCCAGGATTACGCGAATACGACATGTACCCGAAGATCCTGCGCTAGCGATTACGTCACTCTAGAGAGCAAACGATCGCTTCGCTCAGCGATGTCTCGCATCGAGTACGTACACCGTATTGTCGGAACCTTTTACGAGAGCGGTATATCGGTCGTAGACACTACTGCCTGTTCTCAGTGTCATGTGTGCGTCGACGATAAAGACGAGAGAGGCACTTTGTAGTGTGTACTGATGCAGACGTTCGCTAACGTGTTCACTCACTTATTTACATGTCGTTTCTTGCATCACGCCGACGACAAGTGCGTTACTGAGTACAGGTCAGCGACGAACCTACTGCAGTGCTGATCCACTGCTTCGGTTTCGATCAATCGCTTGTCAGCACTACAAAGCACTTTCATGCGCAACCACAGAGGCATTCCGGACAGCTCGACATGATACAGACTTGACCCTGTTCCCCGCTTGACGCGAATACATTCAGTCGACTCTGTCAACCTTTGCCGCGCATGTCAGTCAGCCGTATCCTCCTGCTTTGGTCGGCACACCCAAACAATGCTGTCTCAATGGCTGGTCGGAAGGTGATAGCGTGTGTGTATCATATATGCTGCAGGCAAAGCACCATCTGCATCAGCCATATGGATCGAGACAGCGATCATGCGGCTACAACTCATGGAAAACACACGTCATCTGCATACGATGGAGCAGTCATCTTTCTCGCTTGCGTTTGACAGCTCAGCTGCATTCACAAAGCGCAGTATCTTCATCAGCTCCACTTTGGCTTTGTCTCGAACGCCAAAGCCGCTGCAACATGTACGTCTGAATCGATTGCGTGCTCGAGTCTCATCTTTCTAGTCGACCCAGTTCCACGTCTGCATCCGGTGACAAGACGTCCGGACGTATGAGTGTGGGCTTCCTATCTCCGTCCATCTTCTTCTGACTACTGCTTCTCCGTACGTAGCCATTGCAAAAACATGCAACAACAACCCAAGAGACTGGTGTTGTTGTAGCTGCTGTTGCATCTGTTGTTGACTAACAAGTAGAGCATTGTCAAGCAACCAGCAAAGAAAGAAAAAGTCATGCAGCGTTGTGGTTGCAGAGGACGTGTATACCAAGTTGTCCGTATCGGAACCTCCTTCGAAGACCCGATGATCCAAAGCTCAAGCACCCGGCAACATGACAGTCTTCAAGAAGGTCCTGACACGACATGCAATCGCACTGATTGACTTCTACAGCAAACTATCGTGTGCTCTCACGCGCTTTCCATAGCAGTGAGTGGATCGAGGCAGGTCCCTCTGCGTCCGCCCACTTCCCAAAGACCGTCTTCTGTCGATCATTGTCAAAACCGCTGCCTACTCGTTGTCGTCCGTCCAACAAGAGGACAACTCGCGTCGCATCGATGGTCCACTGCAGTCGCGCAGGACGTTGTGCTCTCAATGTCGCGATCGCTCTTCGTCGGTCCGCCTCTTTATCGACAAAGCGAGCGACGACCTGATCGGCGCTCGTCATTGCGTTGTTGTGGTCGCATTGCCCCCGTCGCACATGAAAAGGCCTCTGGAGATCGCACCTGCTCTCGCTGCGATCCGAAGCCAACCGAAGGCGAAGAGGGATTTGAACCGACAGACCAGCGTCGATCGGTTGACTGACTGACTGACTCAACCTGACAACCCAACTATCCAACCAGGACAACCACATAACCCAACCGGACAACCCAACCAAACACCAGTCAATAGGTTGTCGACGTCGTCCAACCTCATTCTCGAAAGCCTTTTGCTTCGTTCGCTTCCGCTTCTCCGCTTCTTCGCCTGTCAGTTGTCAAGTAACTACCCCCCCCCGATCCCCTACTACCGCTTCTCTTCTTCTTCTCCTCCTCCTCCTCCTCGTCCTGTGTCCTGTTCGATTCGATGTGGACACTCCGTCACGCCGTTCACCAGCGACTTGCGGTCGCCTGTTGTCGGTCTCGCGCGCTCACGGCCGCTGCTATTGCACAGGGCAAAGTGCCGATCGAGAACCTCTTTGTGACGTCGACCGAAGGGACAAAGCACACGGCGCCAGTGCTCATTGGATTGGCCCATACGCTCGAGCAAAAGTTCGCCCGAGTGGGCTACTTCCGACCGCTGCAGCCCTTGGGCAGCCGAACGGATTACCACGTGGAGATCATGAGGGACCAATTGGGATTACGCGCGAGCGACCACGAGCTCTTCGGGGTCACGAGTGACCGCGCACTTGCGAGTTGGCTCAATGGCCAACAGGACGACCTCGTCGAAGAGATCTTGGACCGCTACGAACGCTGTCGAGAGGGCTACGACTTTATGCTCATTGAGGGCTCGCAGCTCTCGCGGCACGAGAGTGCCCTGAGCTGGAAAATCCACGTCGACATTGCCAAAGCCATTGGCGCTCCAATGCTCACGATCTCTGACTTTAGTGAGTCAACGAGTGCTGAAGACGCTGCAGCACTTGTGGACGAGATACTCAATCGCTCGGCACTGAGCGCAGAGCTCGTGGAAAGCACAGGACTCACGTACATTGGGCACATTGGCAACCGGGTGCCAACCCGCGATTCGAAGGCGCTGTGGACGGCACTGCGGGCGCGCGTGGCCGAGCAGGGAGTGCCGTTGCTTGGGTTCCTCCCACATGACGACTTTCTCGCGTCCAAGCGGCTGAACGAAGTGACGCACCAACTCGGCGCGACGCAGTTGTTTGGCACGAAAGCCATTCCAAACAACGTGGTCGTTACGTCGGCAGTGGTCGCGACCAGTGCACTGAAGGACCTGTTCTCGCACTTGAAGCACTACAAAGACGGCGCTCTGGTGATCACGTCGGCCGATCGCTCGGACGTGATGCTCGGGCTCATGGTCTCGCGCCTCCCAGGCATCCTCCCGAACGTGTCGGCCATTGTGCTCACGAACGGCAGCTACCCTCACAGCAATACACAGGAGATCCTCCAAGGCGTGGAAGCGCTGGACAAGACGGGGCTGTCGATCCCGATCTTCTCCGTGCCCGAAGACACGTTCACGACAGCCGACAAGTTCTCGAAAATGTCGACCGACATCTTGCCCACGAGTCAGCTCAAGATTGACCGGTCGAAGCAGCTCTTTGACGAGTTTGTCGACACGGGGAACCTCATTGGCGAGCTCGATGAAGGCATGGTCGTGAATCGATCGCCAAAGCAGTTCCAGCACTTTTTGTTCCGCAAGGCCCGTGCCGTGCAGCGGCATATTGTGCTCACGGAAGGCGAAGACATTCGCGTGCTCCAAGCAGCAGACCAAGTGCTGCGGCAGAAGCTGGCAAACGTGACGATCTTGGGCAATCCGGACGAGATCTACCGCCATGCAAAGGCGCTCAACTTGGATTTGTCTCGGGCACAGATTGTCCGCACGGCTGAGAGCGACGTGCTCGAGCACTACGTGAACGTGTACTATGAGAAGCGCAAGCACAAAGGGGTGACCCGTGAAACAGCTCGCGATGCTGTGCTGGAGGAAACGTGCTTTGGTACGATGATGGTCGAAATGGGGGATGCAGATGGGATGGTGTCGGGCGCCTGCCACACGACGGCCAACACGATTCGCCCAGCGCTGCAGCTCATCAAGACCGCACGCAACCGTCCGATTGTGTCGAGCATCTTTTTCATGTGCCTCGACGACGGAGTGCGGATCTACGGGGACTGCGCCGTGAACACGGATCCCAGTGCACAAGAGTTGGCTCAGATTGCAGTGACGAGTGCCGAGAGCGCCGAGGCGTTTGGCTTGATCCCTAAGGTCGCCCTGCTGTCGTATGCGACGGGGGACTCGAACTCGGGTCCGATTGTGGACAAGGTGCGGGAAGCGACGAAGATTGCACAGGCGTTGCGGCCAGATCTCGATATCTACGGTCCGATTCAGTACGATGCTGCCGTGGATGCTTCGATTGCCAAGACGAAGCTCAAGGCGATTCCAAGTGGCGCGAGAGTCGGTGGTCAAGCGAACGTGCTGATCTTCCCAGACCTGAACACGGGCAACAACACGTACAAGGCCGTGCAGCAGAGCACGGGCTGCATTGCCATGGGCCCGATGCTGCAAGGTCTGCGCAAACCTGTGAACGATCTGAGCCGAGGCGCAACAGTGAAGGACATTGTGACGACCGTTGCAATCACGGCAATTCAGGCGGATCAAGTGATTCAAGAACGGGATGCCAAAGCCGATGCTGCTGCTGTATGAAGACACCCCACACAGGTGTGAAAACGGCGTTCATGGCAGTACACCAGACACTCGAACCTAACGAGATGTGGATGTCCAGGTAATGAGAGCATTGGGACACAAGGAGGGGCAGCAGTGTGCGTTGTGTGAGCGAGTAGTATACATGTAACTTATAACTTGCTTTACTTGTCTGGTACTGATGATCACTTGGATGGTAAGAGTCAAGTGCCAACTCTTGTGGCCCGTTGAGTTTGTTTGGCAAATGCTGTATCCTTTGCTGTCCTTGACAACGTGTAAAACTATGGAGATGATGATGATGCGGGCAGGAGCCGCAGCTGAGCGTTGTGCATGTAAAAAGTTATATACCCATCGGGTAGTTCCTTCGCCTGGAGTTGTTGTACATACGTACACTCTGACCGACGTGACTGTTGACCGATGCGATACATCAATGTACTTGTCCTGTGAAACACGTGACTCGTGAAAGCCATAACCACAAAAGAGTGCCGCGATGTTGTTCAAGACCATAGATGCAGTTCGTATCTTTGGTACAGTAAATTACTTATAGCAGTCGATACCTGGCGAGATCCGATCGCTCTACTCGAAAGCACACAGCATTTGCCATTTAGGTTGACAAGGCGTTCGTCTGCCGTATTAGCCTCTTACACAATCGTCATGAAGGAGATCTGGACGTCATGTACAAGTGCCCTGCGAAGTGCAAACCACTAGCAGCAACAAGACTTCTACGTTTGTACCACACATAAACTATTCCGGATACGTTTTTTGCGTACAGCGTGTCATGAGTTGTCTACTTGATCAGTCGAGTCGATTGCTAACGACACCTTGCAATTGTACCGTTCATCGCAAGGCCAGAGCTAGAACGATGCACACTTAGCGTTGCAACTCGAGACTATCCTGAACGAGGATGCTGTATAAAGCGCAGAGGTTGGCGGACGTGGGTGGGTGTTCGGAAGGTCAAACAATGATAAGCAGATTTAGGTATGTGCAGCGTCGCGCGCAATGGAAGTGCAATGGTGAATGTTGATACACATGTGGGTTGGCGACATACCGACGCCTTTTAGGTTTTGTGGGATGTCTGGGTACAGGTATACCATACGAACATTGGCACGCAGGCGTAGTTGCCAGCATAGGTAGGAGAGACCGATCTAGGTGGGCGAGACGAAGTACGGCAAGCAAATCCATGTATCATAGTTGGCTATTGATACTATGCTCGACACTAGAGCTTTTATAACATCGTTTATCGTTGTGAAAGCCAAATATACGCGTGATGGCACAGACAGAAGTACTATTTTCTAGCAAATTGTCAAGCACTTGTAATCCATACCGACGACAGCATTATCTTTCTTCTGCTACCGTCTATTTCCTACAGAGTGAGACCAAAAATGAGTCCGTCGTCGCGGATCACTTCAACCCCTTACGCGTCTATCCTGCAGTATCATCCCCTGGTCACCACCCTTTGTGTCGACTTCTATCAACGTACCTTTTTTTCTGCACACAGCACTTGTGCACCAGTCATTCCTCAGTCCATCCAAAGAAAAAATGGCTACAGTTCCAGTTGTGAGCGAGTACGAGGCCAAACGTCTACGACGCATCGCCGAGAACCACGACAAACTCCAGGCGCTTGACGTGCCATCGTTAGCTGTAGCTCGTCCGCTCGCAACAACGCGCAAAACGCAAACTCGACCCGTCGAAGCGCTTCCACTCGAGCCTCCGCGCAAGTCGTTACGGCAACGTAAAGAGCGCTATGTGGGCCATGAGCAACATACGCCGCCCGCGCATCGAGACCCATTGGACTGCACGCGGGTAGGGCTAGCGAAACAGCTGCATTGCGGGAAGCGACTGGTGGGGCGGCCATCGGATGTGGCGGAACATTCCCAGTCCGTAAATGAGCCGAAACAAGGGGTCGGGGACGCGGGAACGCCACGTGACGAGTGCATGTTGAAGCACGAACAGGTACTGCTCGAGAGTGTCGACTGGAGAACGCGACGAAAGCGACAGGCGCAAGCAGCGAAGCGACAGGCAGCAGTCAAGTTGCAGGCGAAGCGGAGAGCGCAGAGGGCGCAAGCGAAGCGCGAGTTGCAAGCGATGCAGCTACACGAGCGTCGGATGCGACAGGAACACAAAGAGCGACTGCAACTTGCTCGACTGGTGGAAAAGGAGCTGGCTCTGCAGCAAAGGATCGAAGAGGGCGAGTTGATGCGCATGGAAGACCGCGCTGCGCGTCAAGTGGCGAGACAAGCGGCGCGAGATCGCAAGCTCCAGCAGTTGGCGGTGCAAAAAGCCGAGTGGAAGGACACAGTGGGGGATGTGGTAGCGGAAAGACAGAGGACAGCGCGTGCGAGGAGAGAAGCGCGCGACAAGGAGATGTATCCCGTGCGTAAACTACCGTTGCCGTTCGTGCACATGACAGACCAGACAGATGGCGGTAGCGGTCGTGCAAAGCCAGTGAGGGGAACGCCGTTGCTGAAGGTGGAAGCACACCTCTTCCACGCATTTGCACTGGGGAAGCAGTTTCTACCACCTGGTAAGAACGCTGTCATGCAAGGAATGTGCCCGGGAGGCTATACGGCGCGCTTTCGTCACGACGTCGATGTGCACGGCTGGGCGAACGCTCTGACGCTGTTCGTGCATGGCACAACGGGGCTGTTTTACCGCTACATGTTTGAAGAGCACGTGCTGCACGGTCGCACGTTTGTTTCGTTTCGATGGACTCGGTGTCAAGATGTGACACCATCGATGCTGTGCCGCCTATCCCGGATACAAAAAGGGGATGAGCGGCTACGCTTGGACGGGGAGAGCTACGATGCCACGGCGACTGCTGAACAGCCCGAGCCACTTTTGCTTTTCGTCCAGTATCCCAAGGTCCGTTCGCACCTGCTTGGCCTCATGATGACGTGTTACACTCCCAGTTGCTCATTCTGCGTGTTTGTTGGTCACAGGGCCCGTACATTTACTGTGGGCGACTTGGGGTTTTGGGCCATCGAGCTGAGCCACTGGAGATCTCGTTCCAGCTTCTCGATGTCAACGCACTGAATTGGAGGCAGCTGTTCACCCTGTTGACATCGGGCTGAGAGCCACTTTTTATCGTTGTGATCCATCCTATCATGTTTTATCTACGAAAACTCGTCGCACATCTGCGCACGACCAAATCGCACGAACGTGCTGTCTATGTTATCCCTTTGTAGCACTCGAGACAAAAAGTCGTCAAGACACCTACATTCCAATATGGCGGCAGCAGCCGATACCCGACAATTGCCACAGCTCTCTCGATTATCACATGGGGCTCCTCCAAATAGTCCTACCACGAGCAAAACGGCCCTTACAGCCGGCTAGACACAAAACGCGTCCTTAAATATCACTTTTTCGCCTGCCAAGGCCATTCAGGAAGAACTAAATCCGTGCATGACAAAACGTGCCCAGTCTCTAGCCGACATCCCACGCGACTACTTCAACGTCACATAGAGCAGCTCTCGTCTTTATGGCCAGACGGCTTCATCTGCTTCAAGTCGACCTGTATTGACCGTTCTGCACCAGCGGTTCTGGTCGCCTTTCGACGCCATGTCCAAAAATGGGATCCGACATGATCTGTTGCGCTGGACATTGTCGCCTCTTTGTCTGCATGGCTTGTCACTGCAACGGATACTGCTCGTCGACCAGGTGCACCTGCTCTCCAGTGGATTGTTGGGGATCGGTGGAAGGTGAGGGGGGGGGGGGCGAGCGGGCGAAGGTAGAGGTATGAGGTGTGAATGGAGAACCAGACAGAACCAGAGAGAGATTGACAAAGAACGAGATAGAGAGAGAGAGAGACCTCGCAGACATACGCACTTGAGCTCTGTCGTTCATTGCAGCATCGACCGTCGAGCGCCCTCGCGAGATACAAACGGATTACCGCAGTGACACCGTCTCGCTCCGCTTGTCCCCCGACCCGTTCCGACGAGAGACGACCTCATGTTCCGAACTGCCTTTTGTTTTGTGCTCGTTTGCCACGTCCTCTTGGCTACAGTCGAATGTGTCAACGGGTTCGCTTCGGACGACGCGCGAGCTGCTGTGGAAAGCGTGACGCACGTGGATCGGACAATTCGCAGCCTCCAGGCAGCTGAGACTGCAACGGAGACGTTGCACGACGAACGGGAGGAGCTTGAGGACAGGGGACTGGGGGAATGGCTGGGCTTTGTCAAGAAAGAAACCCCTGCACTGTCGAAAGCTGTCGAAGAGAACGCGGAGGTCGCGGCGAAGCTGAAGAGTGTGGTGAGCGACAAGGACGTGGTCGACAAGGCAACGGTCGAGAAGGTCAAGACGGCCGTAGCGGAAGAAACGAGCGCGCTGGAGAAGCAACAGGGCGGCGTGCTGCGGCGGTTCTTCCAGCGGGTCAAGGCGGTTCCAGTGGAAGGCGATGTCAAGGCCCTTCTGGTGGCGTACCTGGTGTTCGCCTTGTTGACGACGGCGATTCTCACGACAGGGGCGATGATGTATCGGCGCAACATGGCCGAAGCTCAGGCGGCCCAAGCGGGGCACTATATCTCCAAATAAACACACTACGCGTTGTGTACACATGTGGTTGGCGTGCGGTCTAGTGATGATGATCGTTTTTTGTATCGTTTCGTTGGGTCTCTCCGGGTGGGTGTGTGTTTTTGTGGCGCAGTCAGTCGTGTCCAGTCGTACGAGAAGTGCGTTACAAAGCGGAAGGAGCTCGACGTACGTATTGTGTGAGCGGTCTTTGCAGCGCGAGGAGACCATCCGGGGAAACAGAGCAGGAGGTCGTCAAAAGCAGTGTGTACGATGTACCTTGCAAGCAGGTGATAGTGGTGTGCAACGTCGGTCGTGCTTCAGTGCGCTGTAGCTTTGGGTGTCGTGAAACTCGTTGTCGGAGCACGCCCCACTTTCTTGAAGACCAGCTCGTGCACTGCAAGGAATACAATTCATCAGCGTAACATGTCTGGCGATCTATGCTTATCAGACCTGTGTGATTGAGACGGTAGCGGTTGATGATGGAGTGAGTTCGCATGCACACCGACAATGACAACGCAGCTGTGCAGTTCCTGACGATACGATGTCGTCTTTCACGCATGCTCAAAGGCGCTTTACTACTGCATGACCCCGCTTGTGACAGACAAATGTTGGAAGAGCCGAAAGACGCTATTCACTCCCTTCGACGACAACTTCTGCTCGTTTTGCTCGGACAGTCTCCTCGCGCTGCAAAGACCGCTCACACAATACGTACGTCGAGCTCCTTCCGCTTTGCAACGCACTTCTCGTACGACTGGACACGACAGACTGCGCCACAAAAAAACACACACACACAAACACAGAGACCCAACGAAACGAAACGATACGAAAGATCATCACCACCAGACTGCACGCCAAACACATTTACACAACGCGTCGTATATACATTTAGGCATTCGACTTTGCCTCAGCTATTGCCTCCTTACGCTGTACAATAGCGGAAGCTATAGCAGCAATGCCCACGATTATTGAAAGCACAATGACCTGCGTGATTGTAGAGAACTTGAGCTTTCTGCGGAGTTCCTCTACCTTGATGTCCCGATTGAGCGCCTTGATCAGATTCAGCTCCGCTCTATTTTTGTCAGAGTCACTGACAGAGTGTCTTCCCGATTCATTCGGTGAATCAACCTTGGTCTCGTCCACCGGGTCCTTGCTCGTTGCCACGCCCTCAGCTTTCGCAGAGACCTCGGAAGTCTGTCCGTTTGCCTTGAGCTTGACAATTGCTGGATCAACTTTGGTCTCGTCCATCGGATCCTTGCTCGTTGCCACGCCCTCAGCTTTCGCAGGAACTTCGGAAGTCTGTCCGTTTGCCTTGAGCTTGACAATCGCTGGATCAACTTTGGTCTCGTCCATCGGGTCCTTGCTCGTTGCCACGCCCTCAGCTTTCGCAGGGACTTCGGAAGTCTGTCCGTTTGACTTGAGCTTGACAATTGCTGGATCAACTTTGGTCTCGTCCATCGGGTCCTTGCTCGTTGCCACGCCCTCAGCTTTCGCAGGGACTTCGGAAGTCTGTCCGTTTGCCTTGAGCTTGACAATTGCTGGATCAACTTTGGTCTCGTCCATCGGGTCCTTGCTCGTTGCCACGCCCTCAGCTTTCGCAGGAACTTCGGAAGTCTGTCCGATTGCCTTGAGCTTGACAATTGCTGGATCAACTTTGGTCTCGTCCATCGGGTCCTTGCTCGTTGCCACGCCCTCAGCTTTCGCAGGGACTTCGGAAGTCTGTCCGTTTGACTTGAGCTTGACAATTGCTGGATCAACTTTGGTCTCGTCCATCGGGTCCTTGCTCGTTGCCACGCCCTCAGCTTTCGCAGGGACTTCGGAAGTCTGTCCGTTTGCCTTGAGCTTGACAATTGCTGGATCAACTTTGGTCTCGTCCATCGGGTCCTTGCTCGTTGCCACGCCCTCAGCTTTCGCAGGGACTTCGGAAGTCTGTCCGTTTGCCTTGAGCTTGACAATTGCTGGATCAACTTTGGTCTCGTCCACCAGGTCCTGAATCTTTGGCATGGTCTCAGCCTTCGCAGGAACCTTCAAAGTCTGTTCGTCAGCTTTGAGGCTGTTAAGCTGATCTAATCCAGCCACCGCGTCAAGAAAAACTTCATCATTCGACAGGGTCTGCCTCATCTTATTGGCTTCGATGCCCACATCGCTTGGAGCCGTAAATGCTCTTGCAACACGTGCCACTGCGCCTCCAAGTTTATCTCCGATCTCACTAAAATACCCCCGGTCTTCAAGCTCCTCCCGTTCGTCGAGCAAAGTCTCCATTGCAGTCTCAGCTGCCTGGAGACTGCGGGCCGTCCTGTCCACGTGATCCACCACGCGCACGTGCGTCACGCTTTCCACAGCAGCTCGCGCGTCGTCCGAAGCGAACCCGTTGACACATTCGACTGTAGCCAAGAGGACGTGGCAAACGAGCACAAAACAAAAGGCAGTTCGGAACATGAGGTCGTCTCTCGTCGGAACGGGTCGGGGGACAAGCGGAGCGAGACGGTGTCACTGCGGTAATCCGTTTGTATCTCGCGAGGGGCTCGACGGTCGATGCTGCAATGACCGACAAAGCTCAAGTGCGTATGTCTGTGGGGTCTCTCTCTCTCCGGTTCTCTCTCTCTCTGGTTCTGTCTGGTTCTCCATTCACACCTCATACCTGTGCCTTCGCCCGCTCCCTCCCCCCCTCACCTTCCACCAATCCCCAACAATCCACTGGAGAGCAGGTGCACCTGCTCTCCAGTCGACTGGCAGTATCCGTTGCAGTGACAAGCCATGCGGACAAAGAAGCCACAAAAAAGTCCATCGTGGCAGACCGCGCGCGCGAGAGAGAAGCAGATGTGTCGATCTAACCTTTTGCTGCTTGCACGATGTCGGATGGAGCCTAAGCCTCGTTAGAAACGCCAGTACCTTGTTCGAGTCCGATGGTCCTACGGGGCTTACCACCTTAAGCGACGGCTCTCTTTAATGCCTGGCGAGTTGGCGCAAACGAAAGAGCAGGCGGGTTCCTTGACTCTTGATCTCGTCCCTGCAAAACTCCCGCTTCGCTACTGCTCAGAGTTACTGCAGACTTGTTTGCCACAATTCCTCGACGCTTCCAGCGAGACGATACCGCTTTGCGTTGAAACGAACGCGATCCCGTAATATCCACAAAGTAGTTGTGCAAATGCTGTCCAGCAGTCGCCACCGTCTCATGTATACCATCGCATCGTCTCGCTCTTCAAGTTTCGATGATCTCGCACTAGAAGGTCCGTGACCACCTTTACTAGCGCCGGCGCTGATCGGCTGGCACGCAATGGGAGCAAAAGCGTTGCAGTTGGCCTAGTTCGTTCCCAACATTCTCCCGTCCACTAATGACGTATGAGTTTCTGCCAGCAGGACGGTGCACATGGACACGTCCAGAAGATGTGTTCCGGCGCCTTGACCACCCCACGGCAGCAATGAAGCTCTTGACAAGAGCGGTCCAGCTCTCTCCCCGCAAAGTGAATGGTGAGTGGCCCCACGGCCAATCGATTGCAGACCCACGTCTTGGTATTGAGTAAGCTCGGTGCCGTACGCCCAAAGCGATGCAGAAGTCTGTGCTACCGCAGCAGCTTGCCAATCGCTATTGCGCGCTGCAGTCTCAAGCCTGGCCATCGTTTGATCGAGTGCCCTGCCGAAACCCTTTCAACGATCGAAAAGGTTCGGGGTTTATCGCCGACTAGAACCTGTTTGTTCGCGACGGAGTTCGAGACACTCCACGGAATAGCCCGTAAACCAGCGGATGCGCGTAAAAGACAATGCCGCGTGCTGCTTGGGCTCCGACCAAGTGTGCCAGATAGTCAGCCAGCCGCTGTCTGTTGATCCACGATGGTGCCCGCAGCAACGGTCCAGTGACCACCATCGCTCTCTTGGTCAACCAGGGATAACTACCCCCCCCGCTCAGCAGACGCGCACTCGCCGACTCGCCTTACTCGTCCCGGCAGAATTAGTTTCCAAAGAGAGGCCCGAACCAAATCTCGTGGGGGCCGCTGGCGCAGGAACCGCTGAGCTTGGAGATTACCACGGCCAATGTTGATATCCGGCACACTGACCAGTATCGCCACATACCCCTTAGCGACGCAGCTTGGCCTGTTGACGCTCGTGCTGCCCAATACGGAGGCACGACGACAGAGTACGTGTGGACGCCGATCCTCTGCAGGGCCAGAACCACAATGCACACGGCTGATTCTTGTCATCCTTTCTGGCTGTCAGGGGGTCCCCTCGTTCATTCAGACCATAGGAATCATCAGTCCACGAGAACGTGGGCTAAAAGGCTCTTCAGGTGTCAATACCTGGGAACATAAATGTAGTCGGAAGGCAACTAGGACTGCTGGTGCAGCATGTGTCGATACACGGCACTTGAAGCAGATGAGTCGGTCTCGGCACACTGCCAGTTGCTTGTGTGTAACGTTGAAGTGGTCGCACAATATCTCGGCACGAGACTGGATACGTTTTGTCAATGTACTTCTCTCCTTTGCTCTTCACGTCGTGCGTTTTTGCTCTACCGCAGTAAGCACTGACACAAGAGACCAACTTATGTGAGCAATTCCGCTGGCCACACGCAACGACGACGGACAACAGTCGGCACACAGTCAATGCGGGTCTGCTCGTCACACCGAAAAATGTAGGGGATTGAATTTCGTAATGTTTTTTCAGAATTCTTATTCTTTTGTTAAATTTGGCAGTGGACCAGGCCGACCGAGTCGCAACGCGAGTTGCCGGGAGAGGCTAAATACAACGGGCATTTTTGGGGAGAGGCTAAATCCACGAGCACCTGTCCATTCGACTTACTGTTTATATCGCAACAATGATGACGCAGCCAGGCCACGCCGACTCGAATATTACAGGATAAGCTAATCAGAAATGCACCTGTAACGTAGCCAGGCCACGCTGATTTAAATAAATTACAGAATAAGGTACTTAAAAATGCTCCCGCGGCCTTACACTGCAACCGTGGATAATATATTTTGGTCCTTCATGTGCTGCAGCAGAGATTCCATGTTGATTTCCACCAAGTGCCTTTCTGTTTGCCTTTTGAACAATATTGTGGACATCCTCTGCACTTATAAGGACACCCGCTTCCTTAAACTGGTTAACAATAACCTGTAATAATCACATTTAGACACAAAAACAGATAATGACCTGCTCTATATGACTTCAACACGCACACATTACCGTGAAGCAAACCCATCTTGATGAATCAGAAAGACCTTGAAAACTCTATCTTCAATATCTCTCGTCGCACGTTGCGCAGCCGGTAGCGCTGAGAGCATAGTCTTGCTGATACAACGGGAGTGACCGGTGTGGCATTTGTTCACACAAAGCGTTGACCAGGCACTTTCTTCTAGGGCGTACTTGTCATACATGATCACGAGCTCGTATGAACAGCCGACTTTTTTGTTCAGCGATCTCGCATTGACGTGTGCCGACTGTGGTATGTCCTATAATGTGTTCCCTGCCAACATGTGAGAAAACTGCGCTTGGGACTAACCGAACAGCTGCGGGATACACTAATAGCAATGCCTTGGCGTACGGCGTTCTGCTTCAAGTCCTCTACAGCCGTCTTTTGACTATCAAAGGCTCGACCGGTGGAGATTATTCACAGATCTATGAGCGATGAGCGGTGGTAGGATTAGGGCTAGTGTGATGGAGTGGTGATCGCTCTTTTGAGGAGTCGATACCAACTCTCCACTGGCGCCGGACGACCGACTAACGGATGGGGTACTCCGATTTCGTGTTCTTGATAGCCTTCCTCACCTTTTGTACCCGTCAGTAGGGCGGGTTGCACAGTTATAGCTGGACTCGTGTCAATGGAAATCTTGACCGTGTTTATGATGTGTCGAGATTTGATCTCGGTGTGGAAATCTTCATACCGCGATCGGGGTTGACGTGATCTCGTGGAAGTCGTCACGAGATCACTTGTATACCTATAGGGAGCTCGATATGAGTCACCCTGATCTGTAAAAGATCGCCTTATCCAAAAGTAGACCTTGATTCGCGAGCCTTCTGACCACTTGAGCCGTCTCGAGATCTTGGGTCCTCAACCACAAAGGGGTTTCCTGCGTCCAGTCGCAGTTGGGGTTCTGTTTGATAGTTCTTGTACCTGGCAAAACAATCCAAGGATATCACTTAATTAAAGTATGTAACTTTTCCATGACGTCGGGTGGCCAGTGATCCACACGGAGGAGAAGTCGACACTTGTACTTTCAAGCAAATTTGTCTATGTCTAATGTTTACCAATCAACCAAACAACCCTTTCCCTATCAGTATGTCTTGGACATCGTTTGCCACATGCCGCTCTCTCTAGGCGGTAGCAACCTTGTACTTGCGTGGCACACACCTGATATACTTATCCGATCGCGTCTTCCACTTTAATCGACTGATCGCCAACGTAATCTTCCCCCTAACAACAACCCCATCTCCAGGACTCGTACCCTTCGTCCGTCATATTCTAACCCGATATCGCATGTCCCATACAGTCCGACCTGATATACAGTTTTGTCTGACCGTCCAATGGACGCGATCCGACCAGTTGTGGGACCGGCGCTGCCAACCGTCAACTGAATCGGATATAACTGGAACGCGATCAGTTTCCCTATCGCAAATTTACGTAGTCACTTTACCACACTAGCATCAGCATGGAATGTAACTTGATTGTCAGCGACGACAGAATTAGCGTCAGCATCAACGACCGTATCAGTGGCAGCAACAGTAGTGGAGGTGGAAGAAGGGATCATCATCATGCATTAGACAACGAAGGCTTTCTAACTGAATTGACGTGGCTATGTTACAGGTTCAATTTATAATTAGCTTGTCTTGTAATATTTTCGAATTGACGTGGCCTGATTGTGATACCACTGTTGTCATATAAACAGAACGTCTGATGGATAGAAGATGGTGCATTGAGCAATAATAATCGGTGTATTTAGTCTTTTCCGGAGTTGCCTCACACTCAGTGCCTTTGATGGAGGGGCAGCTAGCTGGTGGGGGAAGACAAATTTGTCGTGTCCTACTCATCTCCAAATTTCTACACAGGTGCTGAATGCGGGGGACATACCAGCGATAATCGAGCGGTTCTGGTTCACGTTTGACAGGTCAGCAAACCTCTGGATCCGCGATCATATCGGAGACATAATGGCCAGACCCGCATATGACTAGATCGAATTTTCATCATAATACGACTGAGCATCGCACGAACGGGGACTGCTAAAATTGTCATCACGGTACTCAGACCTCACCATGAACTCCGATGCAATGGAGCTGGTACAGCTACTAGCCAGATGTAGGCTTTCTCAGCTAGCAAGGTAGATCTTATAGAGAATACGACTCTACGAGTTTACAAGCTCGGATATTATGGTTTTTGTTCAAGGGACCAAACATTTAGTAAATCAAGAGCTCAGAGTGCTCAAAGTCGACAACTTGGCAAGGCTTGACTATTCTTTACTAGATCGAAGACGCCTTAACAATCCGTGTGTCTCTTTTCGATCAAAAGGGAACTGTTATTTTTTCTTTTTGATGTAGAAACCTCAAAACATTCTGTATGTGGTGGCTGACACAAGTCATCCCCTACAAACTGATGAGGTGTTCCAACATCACGTTAAACGGAATATCATACCAAGTGTGTACCATACATGCTGTTTTGGCTATCAACCGTCGGGTAACCCCCGATACATCCTTCTCCACCAAACTGGCGTTTCGACAAAACGTCGATCGAACTATTTCCTCAAGATGTAGGTGTGCGTGCGCTTAACCTCACGGCTGACCAACGCAATAGACACCATGACATCGTCACATGACGAGCCTTCGACTCTTCCTTCAAATATCAATCTCGACAATATCGATTAAAAGGTGGACTATGGTAGCGACATAGGTGTCCATAATGATAAAGAAAAAGTGTCTGAAACGTGTTTACACAACACGTGGGGTCTACACAAGGGACCTATATTCCATTAAAGATGATATTAGAACACCATATCAGTTGTTGGTGGCTGAAGCGTGCCAGCTACCAAATTACGAGATCTTTTAAGCGGTATTAACTTGAACATTTGTGTCTGGATTAAGTACGTTCGTCTGAGGTTCTCTTTTTGATAAAAATAAATAAAGTCCAGTCCCTAGTTTAATACGTAAAATCACGTGCCTCCTTGAGACGTCTTGTAATCTTATAACACTTTAGCAACGCATTGTTAAGATTCCTACTCTTAAGCACTCTGTGCTGTGATTATCTTAATCGTTTGTTTTTCTAAAACAGGGACCGTAAGCTCTTTGAGATTGTTGAATCTCTGAGTCGAGTACTTTGAACCAAGTTGCTCGAAGAACGCTAACGTCTTCCTATGAGTTAAGGAGCTGTGCAGATCCGCTACAGTGTCCAGCACATTGATGCTTGAGATACAACTTTATATGACACCGAATGGGGCGAAGATAACCCACTAGTGACTCAGCATCATTCGTCGGATGCGGGAAGTAGTATCAACGCTACACAGCTTGACGAGTGACATCGGCTGGTCATTCATTAAGACGAGAGTTCTTTGCGCCATTAGTAAGCCGTCAGAGTACTTGAAATCCATTACGGCTATGTGTACTCTTTACCCGACGTCAAAGAAAGCCTCCCCTTGCTAAAGATACTATGTTGACCTGGGCCATCGGTCCAGAGGCTACTTCACCCAAGATCATTTCCTTTCGTAAGGCGGCGTTCACCCGATAATGTGGCCAATACTCTTGTTTGGAAGCGAATATTATGAGGCGATAGAAGACCACTCATCTGCTGGTCATATTGAGCACCTTACATCAGCACAATGATGACTCTGAGAGCAAGTGCCAGCGTTTCAGATGTTCGTCTCGAACGAAATCTTCGGTATGAATAAGCTAAGCTAAAAGCCAAATTCCGGTTGCGCACTCGTTCACTCTATGGCTTAGCTGCGCCGGTAGACACGAATTCCGGCAAAGCGCTGACCAGCAAACGGCTTTCTCACACCACTACTGGTAGGAAGCACTGTTTGTCTCACTACAATCACACGAGCGGCGCTCAATATTGTCAACGGCGTAAGAATTTTTTTGTCGTAGTAGAAGCTTTGATCTGCACGACTTCACCGAATTAGGCATCCGCGTTACTTCAACAATTACTGGTTCCGGACTTTGCGACAACTTTGCCCCAAGATCCTTGTCATGTTAAATGGTCGGCTCCTTTGTTTGTCAAGTATAACCGGGGAAGGTCGACTCATCGGACGCAAACCTTGCCGGTTCTCGTACAGAGATTTTATAATATTAAGCACGAAGTGCAACGTCTTCGCGAGCGTGTGGAGCGCCTGGAGTGAATGGAGAATCCGCCACTCTTCCTGGAGCATGGTCAACCTCTTTGAAGGAACAGCTCAAAATTTGAATGCGGGTACGTCGTTTGTGGCACAGCGACCTTCTCCGGCGTAAGCGCCTCAAAACGCACAGTAGAAGGACCTCAATAAGGTTTAATCAAGTCAGCGTAAAACATAGGGTTGGAACGCAGCTTGCGCAGAAGGTCCGTTGCGTATGAACGCCAATTTAATTCCACGACCATAAACGGCTTTATAAAATATGGCCGCAACTTCATCTTTAAGATAGCGGACACTGCATTTTCTAGGTAGATTTTGAACATTCGGTAATATGTGGTCTTCGACCTCATCACTTTCAATACACCCTCTGCTTTTGCCATCAGCTTGTTCCTTTCTTTTTTTCTGGCATTCAGACTTTTTTCACGCACAGGTCGTAAGAAAGTTAATTGCGTTGCGATAAACTCGCTCACTTGTTCTTAAACCATATTGGAAAATATGTAAGCTAGCCGATCGACCATCCCTTTTCCACCAAGTCATGAGCCGCGCAGTGGTGGCATTAGCAGAATGCGAGAGCGCGTGAGGACGTTCGTGTAGAGCGGTGCATAGCTGGTGGAGGCATGTACATCTTTATAAAACGCAAACCAAAAATCAGGGAGCAGTGAGATTCAGCGTTCAAAATTTTCAGCGCAAATATTGCGTAAAACGTTACCGATAACACGATTTACTCGTTTACTTTTAAAGTTGGATCTGCGGATATTTCGCTTGGAACATTTCCAAACGGGTCTTCACCAACTAGAAGAAGGACGTCTCAGCTTTTGAGTACGGCGAGATCTCTATCAGACATATAAGCCACATACAAATCGTGTTGAAAAAAACTTAATCTAGAAGCGGTTTAGCTGTAACTTCTCCATCAATATTACCTGGCACAGCCGCCAAATGAACCATCTTGCTCATACGGTCATCAGAGACCACAGAACCACTTTAACCTTTCGAAAATCTCAGTAGACCACATACAAATTTAATTTTAAAATATTCCAACACCTAGAGCGTATTAGTCAACTGGTGAGCGGCGCAACCGCATGGTATGGGGATTTGACCCGCTCACGACTTTCGTACGTAAGAACGTACGTGCTTACCCATTTGTAGATTTTGGAGCATTAATTATTTTGGCCTGCATATCTATAGATCAACTCTTGAACAAGATGAACACTAAACGCAGTATCATGCGCCTAAAAGAGAATTCAATTATTTGATTCCTCGTCGTGTGTAACCACGATAAGAAAAGGATCTTTGACATTATTGCAGAAGCACACTATACCTTGATCGATAAAATGTCGATGCAGCCTTGCGCACAATCGTGTGGTCAATTTTATGTCAGAGTCGGTATACTACTTGCTCTCAAGAACACGTACCAAAGCTCAACAGTGGTTATGACCGTATAGATCAAGTCCGATTTCGATACATACATAGTCGTTAGGTAAGCAAGATATTAGTCAGGCCTGCTCAATAACGCATCGGCCAATAGAGTTTTCGTGCCCGGATTGTACTTTATCTCAGAGTTGTACTCGGCAAAGAAAGAAAGTCAACAAGGCATTCTCTAAGGAAGGCGACGCGACTGCTTTAAAGCGCGCTATGACGCATAGTATAGACCACGAAAGACTTGGAGCCAAGCAGATGGAATTTGAAGTTGACGAGAGAATACTTCATTGCAAGCAGCTCTGTTCAAGAACTTTACAGTTGTTCTCTGTAGATTTTAGCTTACGAGGCTCATACGCGACATGACGCTTATAACATCCGGGTCAACCTGCAATTATGCACAGCCAGTTGTATAGTCAGAAGCATCACATAAGAGACTGAAAGGCCGCGCAGGGTCTGGCAGATCACAAGATTTTGCCGTTGAGTGGGTTTGGAGCACACGACTTTCCAGCGTCAATATAGTCCGATATGAATCTGATTAAAGGATACGAGTTGGAACTGGGGGGGGCTCGCGATAGTGCACCGAATTTTAATAGATTGCGAGCTCGTGGGTGGCCTGGACGGGAAATGTGGTTTACACTAAGATGATTACGTAATCCGGATCGCTATTCAAACACATCATCGCAATCCCGAAGCCAGCTGTGTAAGAAGGACGTGAACCACACTAATGTTAAAGAGTGAGCATACCTGTCGTGGGCGCAATCAGTACAAGTAGACGATCTTATGAAACATGAGACGGGTGGCCCCAGATGTACGTGATACATACAGGTCTTGCGATATTGAGTTTTTAGTATTGTTTGGTTGATAATGAGCAGATTTTACACGCTTCTATTTACAGATGTGGGATTTTTCTCTGGGTTAGATTATTGGCCACCCCACGTCCGAAAATGTTGCGCACTATGATTGAGTGATATCTTTGTATTGTTTGGCCATGTAGTAAGGACTTATAACTTAGCACCCAACTACGATCAGACGCAGCAATACGTAAAGGAAATTAGTGTAAGTTCGCTGGACGGCTTAAGTGGTCAATAGGCTCGCGAATCAAGTACAGTTTTAGACAAGGCGACATATAAAGATCAAGGTGACGCAAAATTGAGGACCTTTCACGCACACCCGCTGTTGTGTTAAGGTTTTTCCGCGATATTCTCAATCCCAAACACGTTCAGACCCGGCATTGTCTTGAACTGAGTCCATCTGGAAGAGTGCAACCCGCCTTACCGACGGATACAAAAGGTAAGGAAGGAATTAAGCAAAAAAATGGATCACCCTACTCCGATAGTCGGCTTCTGTGCGCCAGTGGAGAGGCGGGATCACATCAGCAATTTTGTGAACCCCGCTACACCACGATGGTGCGCGTTCCTGATATTGAAGTAAAACATACAGCAGTGATCTCGTAAGTAAAGTTGTAAAGGTAAAAGAAAGAACCTGGGATGGAAGCTTCAGAGGCAGAGAGATTGCAGCAGACGCGAAAAGGTATAGGATCTACAATTGTCAATGTTTGAGAGGAACTTTGATGACGAGAAATATAAATAGGAGGATTGACCCTGTCGATCTGGACGATGAACCTTGACATACTACTGAGATCCTATCGGAGACCATCGCCGATAATTCTACAAAGCATGATCCGCTGAACAAAAGATCTACAGAAAAATCTTAATTCAAACATCATAAGACCTTTCAAGCAATGTCTAAGACGCAGATTGTGAAGCTGGAGCAAACTGAGAAGCAGCATCTAGATCAGATCTACACATTCCAAAAGCTAGATCGAATACACACGATCGCGCTAATCCAACATTAACGCGACCGATCAAGTTTGTGGAATACAGAGAAAAGATGAAGTTCTGGCTAGAAGATAGACAGGTGGAACTTCTGAAGAAAAGCATACTTCTGGAATGATTAAAAGAAACTACTGTTCAGTGATCCAGTGCTGAAGATTCTAAAAGAATAACTAATTGGTTCGCCTAGAATACCGACAATAATCTATGTCTCACGCTCAAACCAGTCAGAATATATACGTATTATTATGCAGTAGCTACAGTACGCGGGGGTTTCAGCTAGTTTTTCTATGTGCAGACACTATTAAAATTTTATCTCAACCTAGTATTAGCACCTGACAGGTCGTCGCGTGCAAAGTTGATGCATTAATTTGACATACGATTCAGCAGACATGGCTATCAGGATAATCATTAAAGATGGAATCCATCGCGAGCCATCAAATCAAGATATTGCGCATATCGCAGGCACACATTGAAGTTACTATACTGGATAGTCTTGGTTGGCATAGGTAAAATCAGACTTGGAATCAGGCAATTCGATAATTGTTCATCGGAGGTCAATAGGTCTGCCGGCGCTGCATTGATTTGCGACAAGATGACCCTGAATAAGGTGATATCGAACGATGCACAAAAGTTGTTCTCTGGTCATCTGCAGTCG
This sequence comes from Hyaloperonospora brassicae, assembly GCA_947650285.1. Taxonomy (NCBI): domain Eukaryota; phylum Oomycota; class Peronosporomycetes; order Peronosporales; family Peronosporaceae; genus Hyaloperonospora; species Hyaloperonospora brassicae. The sequence continues at coordinate 71,676 of CANTFL010000740.1, forward strand.
TGCGTTGATGCAGTCATAAAAAATTACGAAGATGATCAGCGGAAATGGCTCATCATATCTCTGATCGATCGACGGTTAATGCCACGACCCAGGAAGCGATTTTTTTCGCATGTGAGATCGAGTCAGTGAAGGAATTGCATCATAGTAGATCTCATAGATCTGGTCCTCATGATCCTTAAGATGAATTTCGAAGGCGACTACTGATGGCCCTGCCGAGACCATTAAGCGGTGGTTTCACGAAGCAGAGGCTACGAGTATCGTCAATCAGCGATTTAAAGGAGTTTATTGGTCTTGAAAGAGATAAGTATAGCGCCAGGTATTGGATTGACATGGTTATGTCCGCATTCTTGGGTGACTAAAATTTTAATTCAGATAAGTGTCTAGAGTTTGACAATTTTCCAGCGGGCACGGCGCTGAACTTTTGACTTTAGATAAGCGGATTAACTCGCCATGAATTAAAGCCTCTATTAGAAAGGTACACTAGATTAAGGTATAGATTCATACGTGGAGGCGATCCTTTTCAAGATTGTAATTATAAAGGGAGGTCGGCTATAAGACGCGAACATGTGAAACACTCATCGAACGCTAAATGAATGCGATCACGCAAAGAAATTGACTTTGTTACGATAATTTTGCTGATGACCATATGTAAAAACTTTGTACGCCTACCAGCGCACGGCGATTCGAGACAACAAGGCAATTATGAAACCGAACAAGTATCGACCAAGTTCAAATTTCATATCAAATTTAAATTATAGATGGACGGTGCGAGCAATTTAATGAAAACAATGGGAACGCAGCGGATCCTAGTCTGAGTCAAGTGGATATGATGTGGTTGTGGATTTTTGCTGAGTACGTGTGGCCGAATTAAATTCTCGGGGAAAGTTTTTACATGATGGGTATGATCGACATGACAATGATGCTCCTGGGAACGGACAAGATCGTGGACATCCACCTTAAGGGCGTAACCAACATGACTAACCACGCTAAGTGGATCGTGCCAATCAATTGCAAGGTCTAGACCATGGCGGTCGATCTCGTGGTGAACGATCAAAGTCGTTATTCACTGCGGGTCGATAAAGCATGATGATCGTGGGTGTTGAACGAGACTTACTTGTCAGAAGTGAAGTCGGAAAATACATCCATCGGAAAAGTATTTTACGTGTAAACGGCTTGAGGATAGAATGATGAGAGGAGCAAATACCCCAGAAAAGATTTTTACAATCTGTATTGCAAGTGGCATTTACCTATTCAGCATTATGAGAAAATTTTCGCTTAATGTAGATGAAATTTAAACTCGGACGCTCGCCGGGATGATACCTGGCACGACGGAGCGTCTATGATTTTTCGTTAATGCATTCTTGTTAAACGGAGAAGGAGGATCGCGAACTGTCATTTAAGTAATTCAATTGTTAATACATGCCTATTTACCTCTGTTGCTTTTATATTTTGTATTGTAAAACGAGTCGATATAGACGCCTGATTTCCCAAACAAATGAAGATTGAATTTTAGCCGGACGAACTCGCGAGGATACTGAAGATATTACACACCAGGAAAGTGGATAAAGAAAGCAAAAGCCGTGGGTAAGATCAAATACGAGAAGGCTTTCATGTTGTTTACTCTGGCTCTAAAGTTTCGATCATCGAAACGACCTTTGCTCGTTGGGTGGTTTGTATGATCTACAAAGTTCAGACTTAAGAATGCAGACGGATCGACGAGAGCGCATCAATGAAAAATTGGACGGACGAAGATCAAGATCACGTTCTATGGATCGTCATTTACTATTTCGATTTATAAGTCGAGGATCAAGTCGGTCAAGAGGCAATATTAGGCATGGATTTCATGGTACCGGCAGGGATGCGTTCAAATTTGGCAGGCGAAACTTTGGCTTTACTGGATAATCTCGTATAAGATTGGTGGGGAGAAGACTGTGATACAGATCTACCATGTATCGTTTAATGTTAAGGATCATCATGTCGTTGTATCTGTCGGAGAATTCAAGAAGGTGAAGATCGGTATAGATCCTTCATAAGTCAAACTAAGGATACGTAGAGACGTTACTCGGATGCCGACGCTAACTACCGGACTTATAAGATCAAATAATATACATGTCTCTAATATTCGCGATCGTGAGGTGATCTTAGGCTTCGATCACCACTGGAATTATGGATGTTTAACGACATAGTACAAATCTTTAGGAAATGTTTCAGTAGGTTTACTACAGATGCGTCAAAACTTTGATTTTTCAGGCGACTACAAATGGATGAGATAATTCAAGATCACAAAGGACCTCTCGTAAATCACCCGATCTACAAAACTCTACGCAGATTTTGACCAGACCAAAAGCGCAATAGGAGATCAAGTAGATATTGAAAAAAGCCGACAGCGATTGCAGCCATCGTTTTTGGCCCCTATGATCAAAGGGATACATAAGGTTAAATACGACGACTCAGTGCGGGATCGACTTGATCTGCTGTTTAGATAGGATCAAGAGACATTCACCGCCGGCGAAATATGGTTGAAGAGGATGCTTATGCTTAGCATAAACCGCACGGACATCCTTCAGACGCGATGAGGACCTGAATAGGGCGGTATAATAACGGGGCGAGAATCCTGCAAGGACGACGATTAATGAATCTGTTCCGAGCGGGAAAGGTAATGTCTCGTCGTCGACGCCATCAGATGACGGACAGTGATAAAACAGTACGGATTAAAATTAACTATTTTGAAGGTCGTGAAGAAAGATTCAGTGATCGGTCGTGAACTTTCCAGTGACGGCACATAAGGCCGAGATCCCTTCAGTCACCATCATGAATACAAGACCAAGATGAAATATCTTAAAGAAATAGAATGATAGGGATGGTGATCTAATCAAACTGGTAGTTGGAGACTAGGCATGACTTTAAAGAAATAATACGCAAATAATTCGGTTTACTATTTAGAAAGTGGGCGTTCTTACACAGATAATGCCATTTAGATATATAGAAGTACCATTCAATCATAGGTCTATTGCCGAAATTTCCATCGATGACACTTAAGTTGACGATCCAGGAGGGCCTCTTTCGCACGATCATGAAAGTTTATGACAACTGGTTTGTAAGAATTCATTTTTGCTTATAGAAATAGAGAACGCATTATTGGCGGCAAAACGTAGAGCTCTCGGTGACATTGATTGTGAAAGAGCAAATCCTACCGCACAACGAGTAAAAAAGTCGCCCTTTTTTTAGTGAAATATTGGCAAATCGGATCCAAACATAATTGTCAGACAAGGATATACAGTCGCCGATGTCACCCTGTGCCTCGCCGAAACTGATTTTATTCAATAAAAACAGTGAATACATGTAATTATGTATTGACTACCGACGAATCAATCAGCTTACAAGTTTGTTGATGGTGTGCCCGATGCCGCTCATAACCTAACTCTCACAAAACATGGAAAAAACTCTGTGGTATCGCTTTCTAAATATTGATAGTAGTTTTTGAGCATTGTAGATGACAAAGAAAGGCTGATTTTGGCATTTATAACGCCATCCCGTCTATTGAAATGGTGACGAATTCCTTTTAGGCTGTAAAATGGCCCGCATATCTACCAACGTTTGATGGGTATTGCCTTGTACAAGTCTTATAAGCTCAATTTTAAATCCTACGGGATCACCAATGAATATTAAAATTTAAGAGAGCTTTTTTATTTAAAGTAAACTGGGTCGGGATCCAAGGCCGTAAGTGCTAGGACACAGATCCTTCATTGACGTCATATTCATCCCGGCAGAGTAATGATCGTCGTTGTACGAAAAGGTGGACCGACCGTTAAAATTGTGTGAAAGGTGAAACCAGTACATCAGTCTTACGAAACGTGCTTGGGGGCGTACAATAGTGGATGATCTAGGACACCCAATTTTTTTAAGCAGGACTAAAAGCTCACCCGAACAATGTTTGATATCTGTGAAAAATCTCAATTCCTCAGACTCTGCGATCGATGCAACCTTGTTTTTGTAAGGTCAATTAATACAGCTGCTTCTTTGAAATTTTCCCAATCTACTCCTCAGTGGTATAAGAGTATCGAGAAGCAGATTTCTTTGAGATCCTTTGCCAGAATAATTTAAACGAACCCGAGCCCAAGATGGAGAAATACTGGAGTCCCGGAATCTCCAATGGATATGATTGCGTTGCAAATAACGTGTTGAATACCGGGGGCGACGCAAAAAGTGAAGGCAGAATTCGATGGGAAAAGGCCATGGTTGAGTTCACTATGATGAAAGTAAAGATTGCTTCGACTCCGATCCTCAAATACTTTTATCGAGAGCGATCTCCAGTAATCGCAGTACATGAAATCTAGTAATTGGACTCTGCCTCTTTGTTGCAAAGTTACTATGGTTTACATTGGTCGGTGATGTTTCAAATCTCACGCTGATCGACAATGTGTGATCCTTGAGACGCTGGAGGCAAGTATCATTACTCATGAAAAATCTGGTGAAGTATTAATCGCGTTTGTACTCAAGAAGTGACCCATACAGAGCATAAGTATGCCGCCTCTAACAGTGAGGAAGGACGAACGACTGCTGATGATCATGTTTGACGTATCCGTTTGAATAAAGCGAAAAGTGTGGCGCGTATATTTCTGTTGTGTGAGAACTCCCACAGTCAAAAATATCGTGGCGGCTGCATCCGATTACACATCGGATCTGACTGTGATACAAATTATCGTACCAAGAGATGCTGTTGCGTTTCGAGCTACTATCAGATTGGAATCGGGAACGCTTCATCATTTGTAGCAATTCGAATCTGCCTATCCAACCATAGCAAGGCGAAATAGACTGTAAAGGCAAGGCCTGCAGTTATTGCGATACAAAGCAATAGCAAGATTGCGATCGTGGTCTATTTATGAATTCATACATGTAAAACGAGCCTGGTCTTTAACCACAGATTGAATTTCGAGTGAAGATTTGCAAGAGGAGAAAGGCAGGATCGTCGTGACCGAAAAAGGTCGGCAGAAAGAAATTACGCTCGATCGATTGGACATATTTGTAATACCTGATGGTACGGAGGCGGTTATTGAGGTGGTATCGATTACCAGATCTGCTGAATATAGATGTCGCGAGCCAATATATTAAGATGAAGAAGTACTGGTATTGATTACCAGATCCGCCGGATAGAGCTGTCGAGAGACGGAATATAAGATGAAGATGAAGTAGGACAACCGATCCGGATTGAGAGTATTTAACAAGAGATAGGACAAATAGGTCTAACTTCATGATCTACAGCCATTACTTGATAGAGGATCTGACCAGGAAGAGTGCGGCAGAATTTACATTCAATTGCTCTACTTGCACCTGATAACGAGGTGATATAAGAAGGGATGTTGTTAATTACATGACTCCAGCCCAATGAATGGTTGCATTAGAATGATGCGACTGGTAATACCAGAGTTGCTGCAAGATAACCAATAATAAATTTTGCACACTAGTGTGGAAGGCGGCTGTCAGGGTATTGGCGTGACATAATATCGGACAAGAGGTTGTTTTTTCACTGGAGAAATGTTTGTACAAAAGTGTGCAGCAGTTCATAGTGAACGTAAGGACTGCTAAACGATGAAACGGCGGATTTAGTGCGTGTGGGGTATAGCGTGGGAATGGCCAGGATTCCTGCCCGTTTCAGATGATTATTATGGATCACAAATTGTCTGTTTCTCGATCTTTTATGGGTAGTTAAGAGCTGTGACTTTAAATTGATCGATTCTTCGAGTACGCCATTTCTTAAGCAAGCGAATCGATATTTGCTTAGAATACCGCCAAAACATATAACAAGTGTGTGTGTTCAAATCGCTCGGTGCAAGCGCCGTGGTCCGCCATGATAGAAAATCAAGATAATTGTTTTTTTTAATTAAATTATTAATGCAGGACAAAATTAGAAGAATAAGATGTCATATGACCCAGAAACAAACGGAATAGCCGAACGGATGGTGAAAAGCTTTACAAGATCGCATAATGTGTATGTGACGTATGTGGGTATAAGGGTTAGACACGAGCACGCAAAAAGGGTAACCTTAGCGATTCAGAACGCTTATGATTGAGTATGTGTTGACGCACATCTTTACTTCATACACGGGTGGGATCCTAGATCTACCCTAGAAGCTGCTGTACCCTTGGTAAGCACTAAATTACAAGAATATAATACGCTTAAATGGAGTTGGCGAATACAGCAACAGCACCAACGCGCAGATTTGCCGTAAACAATAGTCTTAAGGCCACAATACAGGATGAGACTGACCTACAAAATGCAGATCTGAATTCTACGGTCATCGAAATTGGATCACAAGTGTGGCTATATTTATATCGAATTAAAGAAGGATACGCTCGAAAGCAGGCGCATGTGTGGCATGGGCCTTTCCGAGTCGCGGAATTATGTTGAGATTGCGCGTTACGATCGAATATAGACGCCACACCTTCCAGGATTTTTTGCGGTAGTACATGTATCGAAGTTAAAAGAGAATATCTTTAATTGCCAAGCAAGCACATTGAGCTTAACGGAAGCGAATCGAGTAAATTTTAAATAGCGCGATCTTACCAGAAGATAGCTGGAAGTTAAAGTTTAATCGATAATTTAATGGAATTAAAAAGTATCTCCTACATGAGGTCCGGTTAGAAGTTACGTATTGTACAAGTACATCGACAAAGTTTTGTTCTACTGAAACCTGTTACAGTGGTCCTGGTTAGGCGGATGAGGCGAAAATGAATTAAGGCGCTCTAACATTTGATTATAATCGCAGTCATACAATGATATATTAATTTAAGGCGACGCAATCCTACGAAGAAAGATCGCAGGATCAACAACCTAACGGTGTTTGTAGGGAAAATAAGATGTGCAGGCCAGCTGCACATATATACTTGATAGGGATATATGTTTTTAAAGAGTAAGAGAATCGAGGCGATTCAATCTCGGCATCGTGAACGAAGGGCCTGATGAAAGAATTTATTTCGGACATGACTGCAGAACATAACAGGATAATTGTGTCGATAAAGTTAAATGAAGACCGCCAAAGATCAAGGGCGAGAGGATTTGTCTGGTAGGCGCGATATTAGCGATACAAGATGCGGAGTCGATGATATACATAGTGGTGCACCAAGTATTGGCTAAGTAAATCATCGATAACGTCGAGAACAGATAGGGATGTTTAGACGCTTGAAATGAAGACCAATATACCCTTGCGTCTCTCTTCCGCCCTCAGGAAGTTTTAAAAGACAAGATTTGGCAAGATGTGATTAATTGCAGTGCCCGTAATTTATTCCCTGCTAAAATACTCAATGAAAAATCGCATACCAGAAGGTCCCCGTTTGGGATCGTCTGTTCTTGCGCTGACTGATATAATAAGGCAGATTGGAACGTCCTTGTCGCTAGCCTGGAGTTATGGGCAACAGGTGCGTAAGCTCCCACAATTTCTACGCGTCTGTAATTATAACCATTTGATAAAGGTTGAGCAGAGTGTGAAATTAGTTTAATGGCTTAGAAGAGATCGGCTCGACCAGAGATTTTCAAATGAAATACGGTATTTGGACGTATAGGGACGATGTCTGCGCAAAGGTGACCACGCAAGGTTTCCATTCGGTGGCGACTGGTGCGAGATCAGAAACCAATTCCCTCAGAAATAGATTCTCTTTTAGCTTGATGCAACGATGGAAGAATAGCTTCAATGACAGATCCGGAAGGCAGATCTCTCCGATTCGCCTCGCCGACCATGAGGCAATTTGAACATTCAATATAGGGACGTGAAAACGATACACCGGGATCCACTGGCTGTGAGGAATCTTCGTCGACTAGAGATCATTGAGATCGTCGGGAGAAAGGAGACCACGGACCTTTCGCAATCTTCGTCAGCTAAGCTGATGGCGCCATTTAAATATTTAGAGGCTTCTCCGTGCGTATCCATCATGGAAATATAAAGGAGATCGCAGAAAACAACCGATCAGAGGGACCGGGAATGACACTGCGCGGAGATTCCACATCGATGGATATCCAGGATACATCCGAGGCATCGTCGGTAGTAGTAAAACGAAGCGCCGAAGAGCGGGATAGCGAGAGAACCTAAGGGTCCTTGCCCAAGCGGATCGCACCGATCACTCGCTGTCTGACTCAATTAATAAAGATGCACGTGACTTCTTCATACCTCAAGCCTTAGGTCACCGCTTTTACCGCGCGAAGACTTCACGTTTGAGAAGACTGGGAAGGATCATGCTAGTATTTGTGTTCCGGTAAAGAGGAACCTTAGAGCTAGCGGCGGGCGGATCTGACGGGATCTTGCTCTTAAGACGCTTGCTTGAAGAAGCGGTAGACAAATCCGAAGACGTTTCGCTCCAAAGGTGTTTACGAGACGGAGCGGCTGATCTTGCGGCAGCAGCAGCGGTCGATACGAGCGGATATGCTGCTGGAGAATCTTACAAGCAAGGCTGGAGCTGGAGTGACGAACAGAGGTTTGATGACGGATGGCTTGGTCTCTCTCGTCTTTCATACGGTACCAGATCTTCGGGCAGCTCAAGTCTTGCACCCTCGGCCCATATTTGGTTTTGCAGATGGGTGGCGGCGGCGGTCCTAACGTGAAGATCAATCACGATGAGACGGAGGTCTGTTGGGATGAATTGCGTGAGGTATCGTAAAAGGCCTGTCTCCTGTTAGAGATCCGAGCAGCCTTTTTGGAATTGGAAGCCCCTTGTGATATATTAAGAGTGTGCGTTTATATGAGACTGGTTTATATCATTCATCTTCGCCGTTGCGGCGGGCACATCCCTCCGCAACGAAGCCAGAGACCGATTAAAAATCTATTTGACGGTGTGGCGCTCGAGCTTGGCCTTGTGGAGTGCTGATTTCAGGCACTTGATATCTTCAGACTAATCTAGGCGACTAATCTTTGAACATCGCTTAAGTTCTCGCAATGACCCCGACACAAGCTTCCCTATTTGTCCTGCACAATTACACGCATATTTACACGTATGGAGCAACTGACGCTCAAAGATTATACAAACCTTCTTTTACTGTTTCTTGTGGGTGCGTTCATCGTCAAAATAACCCCAGAGATTCCTACTGATCTAGCATTGCTTTCTGGGCATCGACTTGATCGAAGTGGGAGGTCAACATATCAGTTAGCTCCTGACGACTAGTTGTCACAAGTGGACCGACGCGAGAGCTCTGGTAGAAAAGACCCTGATCTTCCATGTTCATATTGATTGGATACGGATTCGCCGAATCCGGAGAAAGCAATTGACGGATCTGATCGAGGGGTGGGATGGATGATGGGAGCCGCTAAAGCCTAGAGGTAAGACTTCGTTATAGATGTATGCAAAGACGATGGAGGAGACGAAGGAACCATGAAGATGATTAATAAAGGATCATATGTAAAGCTAGATTGACGCTGCCCGCCAGCTAAATAAAACATGAAACGATTGTGAAGAAGAGAATCGTAGGATATTATGCAAAAGGGACAAGATAAAGTCTTCTGTGGTACCAAGATTAATACGAGGTTCAAACCGATAAAACACGACAATCGGATCCGTTCTTGGATAGAATCCGATTAGGTGGGGATTAATTCGAAAGAGAATTTAATCCGAAAGCGGATCCGATACAAAATCCGATCTAGACCTGTTTCAGGGGTAGGGGATAGATAAAGTAGCCAACGATGTACAAGAGACAAAGTAATTATTTGGAGGACGAGTGGCAAGTGCATTTTGGATTTCATAGGCTGGGCCGTACGTCTCTCAAAATAGGTGGCTTACAATAAACAGGGTTTAAATACTTTGTTCTGCACTATCATGTGGCTACATCCCCCGGCTGGACCTCATTTTAACCTATTTTGGCATTCGAAACTGTGACATGTGTCGAACAAAGCCTCTCAATCACTTATCTTTTCGTTTGCGCGCGACGTGGCACATTTCCGGGAAGGATCGCGTACGACTTCCCGGTCTTTCGTATATGCCACGCCACCGAGCCGGATCAGTATATAAATCGTATATAGTTTGAATGGAATCTTCATTGATATTATGCTTCCGGGCACGTAATCAAGGACTTCGGCATGAATCAATCGAGTAAGAGTCACGGCAAATTTACGGCAAAGTAGTAAAGAATGGCATCCCGATGATTCAAACAAGAATATCACGCGTTTCTCAAGATAAACTAATATTTTTGGATGATTTGCCCGATAAATTTAAGACGCTTAGATAAATGGTTTGATAACAGATTAATCATAATTTCAATTTACTCGAAACGAAAAGCGTTGACTCGTACAGATTGGATCTTTGGCCTTTCGGCTAAAATTAAAAGTCGCGCCTCTTGTCCATACAAGTGTCGCACCTGAAGTTTTAAGGCAGGTGCGTTTAAAACTCTTAAAAAACCGAGACAACGGCGATAGGGACAGCAAGATATACAGGGTGATCAAGAGCGCAAAACGGCTCAAGTGGTGAGAAGGTAATGTTTAATAAGAAATACATATTGGACTAAGCAATTTCGTTGAGACCTAGGTATCTCATATCGAAAACATACAAGTGACCTGTGATCGCGTGACGATTTCCACGCAATCAACATAGTCTCAAACAAGGTCAAGTTTAGCATCTACTCGGTCCACCGTGAAGAGTGCAGCCCGCCTTAACGACGGGTACACAAGTTAAGAAAAAATAAAGCACAAACACGGAGTTATCCCTCAGATAGTCGGTCGTTTAAGCGCCATTAAAGAGGCAAAACTACATCAGCAAATTCGTGAGCTCCGCTCCACCACACTAACGCGGCAGACAATTATTTGTCTGGTACTTCGACTTTATCTACAACGCCTGAAGCTGCAATTGCACGTAGTTCTACATCACTCCCAAATAATGATTTGCCTACATAACCGGTTGCCACAGGTGCTCGTGGTTTGCACCACGTAATGATAATGGCTACGACGTGGAGCTCATCTACTCTGGCGAGTCGGACGACGGGTCCCTCACTACAGTCACTACGTCACCCATTTTCTTTTTAAGAGCTATTGTAAGCCTTTGGATACGAAGGCTCGGCCAAAAAGATATATAAAAATTGCATCATAGTCTTTTTGACTGAAAGTAGGTCTTACCACAAATAATTTTTGCCCGCGTCTAATGAACTCGCATTCGCAATATTACGAAAATGACTCACGCCATCGTAGTTCTGAATTTCGTAATTTCAAGCAATCTTATTTATGCGACGTGGGAGGCTTCTATGATAAAGCAAGCCTCTGATGATAATTCGTGGCGTCAGCCCCAAGCGGCACATCAACATATTTCCGGTGAAAAATAGACACCATCGAATACTGATATTCGATGCTTTAAGGTTTCACGGCCATGAAATCAGCGCGAGCAACTTTCGCGCTTAAGAGAGTCTATAATTTAATGAATACTGAGCGCACCGGTGGCACGGCGGAGACATACGCTTACAATGCTGGTGGCTGGTCGGGACGCATTCATCCGTAACTTTAAGCCTTTAGAGGCGATGCATGGCTGCACAAATTCGATGTGGCACAAATTAGGTTTGAGAAGATCAAATATAAGCGGTGCATGAATAAGGCTGCATTAGTTGCCTCGTGAGGTATGTGTTCCTTGCCTTGCGAGGGTGGAACCATGAGCAGGTTGTAAAGCGAAGTCGCAGCATATTTAAAAATTAGTATTTTCTTTAGTTAGCCCTGCAGAAAGGCTTCATTCTCGGCTTATTTGCGCGAGGCGATCGCAGATTTAAAATTCCTTTATCCAGTGATCTAGGCGCGTATAATCCAAATTTCTACTTACCCACGGGATGCGCCTGATTGTACTGTTCGGCAAGTCCCTAAACATCAGTCAACGTCTAGCCATTATATTACCAGCTATTATGCGAAGGTAAATACTCCGTCCAGCGATCGATGCAGCTCTCTCTCTCTTCTCATCTCGATTCGATTAATTTAAGACTTTTCTCGACGTGATATCTCTAAACAAAACACGAGTTAATTAAAGATTGTGGTGGAGGAGGGAATAATAGGCTGACCCAATTGCCGCTTTTGCATTAGGTAATCTACCGACACGAGCGTGTCCTCTGCAATTTGCAAGATGACGTCTGTCTTGAGGGAAAGTGTTGTCATAAGCTATCGGCGATGGTGCTACGTCACCGTGCCGATCGTTTAAAGGAGCGAGAGAATTCTTCAAAGGCTAAACTGGAGTACGAACAAGAAGCTCGCCGTCACAAGCGTGACAGACGGAATCATCTGGTCGCAATACCATGTCGATAACGAACCAGCTCGTAATCTGTATCGCGACCACAATGATCTGCTGAAGCATTTCGTTTGTGCTGGCTATCTCCACTGTCGGAAAAATCCGCGCACTGATGATACGTGTGGAGACAGACAACGTGATTTATCAAAAGGGTTTGCATTCCACGTGGCAAATCGATCATGGGTGCAATCCTTCAGCGATAAAGTACACAAAACATATTTATCATTTTCGGCAGTAGTAAGATTCTACAGACCTAAAAGAATGCATTTCGAGGTAGGTTAATTGTACACTTGAGTAAGAGGTCATTAACACTTCATTAATACAAGTGTTTACAATGATAAGGTTTCAGCGTTCCGTTTCTGTCGATCCGTCACGTCAGCGACGGAATCCCGCACGAAACGGACTACTGATTCTCGGGTCAGCAGAAACACCTTTGTTGATTTTGTTATGTCTGTACTAGTGCGATTTCTTGCCATGATAAGAGATCTTCTCCCGGTATATCAATGGTGTTATCATAATCGCTGGTATCGTCATTGGCGATGATGGATAATACCAGAATTTTCATCATCATCTGTGTCAGTAAACGAAGTCACTTTTTCTGAAGTTGGTTGCATCGTTCATGTCGCCATGGCAGACGTCGGCATCGTTGATGACGACTTGACCGTCGACACATGACTGGGAAGAGACAATTGTTTTGTCCTAATCAATTTCGTCCCCTCTTATAGAAGAGCTACGCACTAAAAGGTTGGGAATGCGTAGGTGGGTGTAAGATAATAACGAAGAGCGATTTATGCGTTGTGGACGCATGCAATAGGTGGTTTTGGCAAATCAGACCATCGGCAAAAGTCACATCAAGTCGTAAACGAGTGAACGTATTGTCAAACGATCTCCAAAAAAATCAATTGTCACGTAACGACCAACCGTCGGTTTTCGTATGCTTAGATGTTTACATATTCAACCGTGTTCCGATCACTCGGAACTCAAACTGCCAGAAATCTGCAGAAGACCGAGAGTTACGGATGGAGCCGAGTTCACGGGTTGCCGGCGAGTCGAAAAATGTGTCTATGAAGACACGCTCACATTCGGGTGAATAACTTGACTTATAGATCGCAGCAACAATCACAATCTATCACAAACGAATACAAAAAGACAAAAATACAATTATTCTTGCGTTTTTCTATGCACATCCGAAGATGAAATCGATATACACGGAATCCCATCACTAATACGACACGGGTAAAGGCTGTTAAGGTACACGATATGAAGTACTTGGCTTCGACTGTCGACGCACATCGCAAGAACGGACGTATCAGCGCACACAATAGTACTTGCGGGGCCACTAAATGTCTCGATTTGCCGCCATTTAAATCCTTTCTCGACCACGACAACCTTCTGTTGTAGCATCAAGACACTCGTACTTGATTCACAAGTGAAAATTATAATGAGTTGATAAGAAAACACTAGACGTGTCACCGACAATGGCTGTATAATAGAGCAACCTGTTTCATGTTGTGTTCAATCCGATAGGGAGCGATACGATGCCAATAATTTTATAGAGGTGTCAGAGATCAATCTACAATGTCATTTATCAAGTGTAAGATATCCTAACACCTGCTTTGACGTTTCTTACGTCGTCAATCTGTGTTGAAGGCGGTATACGAGAGACAAGTTTTGCAAGAGTGAGGTCATTATCACTTTTGAAACGCGTAGCGGGCTCAAAGTCGGGTGGGCGAGAATGCGCGTTAGCGACGACATGAAGTCTTCCTGTCTTAGAATCCACGATGACGTCATATTTTCTAATAAAATACATTCACCACGTCATTATTCACGAGAGTTAAATATTTATGGTTATGATTGAATGACGCATGAACCGTTTACACAAAGATTAATATGTCACCCAGGATACGGACTCAAAAGTTTACATTTGTATGCTTCATGGCAAGGCGTCACTAGTCATGCACTAGTATTTTACGTTAAGCTATTTGCAGCTGAAGCTAGGATAGCAGACGTCGCGATCACCGCCGTCTATAACTGATTGCATCAACGTACAGCCGATTGCGAGTTTTCTGGCAGCACAGACCACATAAAATGGTCCGTTCTGATCTGCAATCACCATTTTGGGCTATTGCATCTAACTCTGCTAGATAAACTTGAATGGAATATGACAATCTGCGTTCCATTAACCCTTGAATAATTTTTCAGGAAGCAAAAGATGATCGGTCATCTCGGCGTGATTGATAGAGCACCTTTGCAATTACGTTGCTATTCCGACGAACTTCTTTTGTCCCTTGACATCGACTGGCACAGTCCAGTCGGTAATCGCCTTGATCGTTTCGAAATCAGGGGTTACGACGTTTTTTACCACGATGCAACCATGAAGTGGTATTTCGCAAGCTGTGAATATACACGTTTTGAAATTGGCGTATAACTTATGCTTGCGTACAAGTGCAAGAACATGTGAGTTTTACAAACCACAACGTCCATATTTCCTTTCATAACCGGATATGGACGAACACATCGTCGAAGTAACTCGGTGCGAGAATTCGCACCAATCTTGACAGATCCATCACACATCCTTTATATTTGGCAGGGGCACTGCTTAGCCGTTCTGGCATCACTAGACGCTACGAAGATGCACCACTCGGTATAGTCATCGGCGTGTTTAGGGGTGTACTGTTTTTGCAAGAGGATCTGATAAAATCCATTTATCAAATTCCAATACGAAAAGATAATACTCTTTGACATACCATCTATGATTCCGTCCTTCCTCGGTATCGGCGTTTGAGCAGGTACCGTTGCAGAATTCAATTTGTTATACGCTTGCACTATCCTCCATCTTACTGTGGCTATACGCATACTGAAGTCGGAGACGTTTGAGGTGAAAATGACTCCCTCACAAGACCCGCCGCATAGCGATCGAAAAAGAACTTGTCGATCGCTAGTACTTGTTCACGAGGCAGTGACCACTGCTTCATTATACCGTAATTTCATCCCGATATGATCTCGACTTCATGTCCGGTGCCTTTGTCCTAAGGCAAATCCCATAGTACGAATTAAGAAAATGCGTTAGTAAATCCCGTCAAATCGTTATGCAAATAATTTGCCTAAAAGAAATTTCACGATTGAAACGTGTATCGCTTAATCCGAGTCTTCTTGTCAAGGACATTTTCATCCATCGATATAAGATAACAAGATGTTTTTTTGGGTTCTCAGCAAATACTATTGCCTCCCTAGTATCTGTCACATACTCATTCTTTGTACCGAGTATGTAGATCTGCTTGACGTTGCCACTACTCAAGTCGAAAAGAAAAGTTTTGGTTAAAACGTTGGCAAATAAAAGTATTTTAGAATAAAATCCAGAGGTGCAACCAGATTAAGCGTGTAAGCGCATACGCTTTACCTGTCATTAATTAAGACATTCAATGTATCGGTTTCTTCTTGTTAATTTATTTTCAAAGGTTGCTGCGGAATCATTTCCTCGCAAACTAACGCATACAAATTGTTTATCAAGCACATGAGAACTCATTACCTGAACGTTTTCGGGTCATGGTCGCACTGCCCGAACCAGACTTTCGATGGTCGGCTCTAAGGTCGACCTAGTAAAACCGTGTTGCCGCTACTGGGCAGCCAGTTTGTTCTTGTTTGGATGCTGCCCGCTAGGCATGCAGCCATGTCTCGGTACAACCCGATTTATTCGAGAGTTAAACCTTCGGCGCTACCTTTGTTCACACACAGTCTCTGGTAGCTACACCAACAGTGTAGTGAGCAACTACACTGGAGTTTGTGCAGTAGTTCTAACGACCGCACCGCAAGCGAGGACAACGCAATAATAATATATTAATTCACACGCAGACATTCATCCGATGACCATCGGACTATAAAGCGGCAGGCATCTTCACGGATCGATGCTGCCAGCTCACTCTTGGCTCGTACCTTCTGAGCCAAGGTAATACCAGGATGACATCAAATTTATCATTTAGATCCAGTACGATGAAGTCATCATCGTACAGTTCAATCTATGACGTGTAGTAAATTCTTACTACATGTTTCTTAACGTTCATCGATGCGCCTTTAGCAAGGCACACCGTCATCCTCGTAAGGGCGATATCGCGCTCAACAAACTTCAGGCTGTGTCTCTTAACTAACTAGTGACAAAAAATCGTTCGAAGCCCACAGTTAACTAAAGCAAGAAGTGACAAATTCATTGTCATTTTCAAATTCACAGTGATGCGTGACATCTCATCATCAGGTGCAGAGGCGCACAATGCTTGTATATCTGGAGCAACTTTCGTCGATCGATTCGCAAATTTTCTCAAGATCACTAAATCAGTAGGGTGCTCGACTCCGACTGACACGACCGGTTTTTTAAAAATCCGACTCGCTGCTGCGACATCGCAAGAGCATCGGAACTACGCCTGATGTCCTTCTTTTTTCGCATACGGTCGATCATTACGCTTAGTGTCGCGGGAAAATAAGCGAGGGGCACTACACTCGTAGACGTAGTGGACAAGGTTCTGACAGCGATTTAACTATGAAATTGATCGTTGTTTAATGAGCGAGGGAGACCGCTCACAACCGACTACGTTCATTGGTTTTGTACCTCAATCTCTTGTCATACCTATGGACTATAAGGGGCTGAAGTATCATGAGCTTTCCTTCCGCTAAAGGCTTCCTGTTGTGTGGTTGATATTGTGTGTTCAAGCCTATCCATCTCCGAGCGGAACGTGTGGTTTCTGACGGGATCACCAGCGAGACTCTGTTCGAAGACAGTGATTAATGCGTGCGATAATGGACCGGGATAGTTAATTTATAATACTCGCAAGGATTCATGTGTGTTGAGCGAAATCGCGCACATCACGCATACCATACTTGAGTTGCAGGAGAAATTTAAAAGCCATAGACTCAGCCCGTGGCGGATCAACAGTTTCTCTGTGCCGGGTTATAGAGGCCTCATACCTCTAAAATACAGTTTGGTCGTTCATCTTGAGTCCGTAAACCCACGTTTTGGCGCGTCTTGTCAAGTGAATTTGAGCAGATACGAGTTTGATTTTCCCGTCGTCAATTCGACGTGCCCTTATAGCTTTGTGTAAATCGGAAAATTATAAGTACAGGGAGTCTCCTCCGACTTCTGTCTACGTGATAATACCAATCGTCAAGGTCTCGGGTCGTTCGCCTGCCTTGGCCCGGAAACAGCAGCCTGAGCCTGCTATTGTATCAGCAGCTCAGACGGTTGCGTACCCTGTTCCCCAACATCCCTGACTATAGAAAAAACATTTCTTTTGAAGCTTAATTACCTTTTCTAGTGACGCGTCAAGTTCGTGTATTAAAAAATTCTCGACGGAAGAATGCAACTGATTCCTGTCTAGTGCAGATATCATGGCCGAAACTTAATTATCTCTCACGGTCAAACTCATTCGTTCGACCGCGCTTCAATCGTGATCACTCAACCAGGAGTAGCTTTCACGCATTGCGAGCAAGCTGATGCAAACATCGTACAACATGTTCATGTCCTGCTAGAAAGTTGCGGTCCTAGGAAGGACTACGAGGTGAAACCGGGCACATGTATCTACGCACTGACAACCGTGCGAAGCAAGATACCACTGACTGCAGTAAGAATTGTTGCTCATTTTGATGGTGAACATGATACTCTTTCGATGAAAAGGTAAGTACGAAACGACTAAGCTTGGTAAAAGAAAAGGAAGACTGTATTAAATTATATAAGTCCTAACATGTATTTTGTCCTATAAGTCTTAGAATAAAATTATAAAAACCAAAGAAATCATGGTGACGTCTACTCACTACCCATTGCGCGCGTCTAGCAGCTAATGGTGGGTCAATATACTGAATCTATTAATCAATGAGTTGACCCTTGGGTCACTGCAACTAAATTACTGAATCTAGTAATATTGTAGTGAGACTATCATACTTAATATTCTCGAATATCGTAATTTGACAAATACCAATAGTATGTAACAGGCTCACCCCGTTACCATACTGGCAGACACCAGACAATACATTATAGTTATAGCATGTATCGAGGTACACGAGCATGAATAGAAAGGGTCACGGGGCAATTCTGGTGCCAGTCTAGTCAGCCCCGGATTCTCCGGCGCTGCATCATAGCTAAGGCTGCAAGAGAGATCTCGTGCAGTAAAATCCAATTACAACATGTATCATTTTCCGATCCCTGTCACTCAGCTACTCCCTACCCCATACTTATAAGATTACAAATCCAAAACAAAAGGTGGCATGAGTATGCTACTAGCTTCGTTTGTAAAGCCTCAAATTTAAATTTGTCAAATTTATCGCGAAGTAAAGAACCCTAAAGCTCAGAGAAGTCTGCGAACAATGGCCCGCGGCAAGCTGCATTTGACCGCCCCAAAAATTCATGCGTACCTTTTTTCTCGAATTTAAAAAAAAATTTGTGCAACGTTAAAATTTGTAGACGAATCAGCATAATAATAATCATTTTGCAGTCTTAAAAAGTGCAAAAATGACTGACGTTACCCTATGCGGCATTTTTTTTGCTTGTTAATGTCCTCTGTTTACCATAAAATGACGTAGGGTATATTTTATGTTCATCAAAATCTACCACGTCTTGCCAGGAATGGCACAGTACAATAAGTGGCAAAAACTAAAGCTTTCACATCCGTTGAAATTGAATTCATGACCTTACGGTGCGACCAAATTTCTTTACGGCGTACTCAGCAGCCTTCCTAGTCAGGGTCATGCGATAAATGTTCATGTACCGGATGCAGTTTTGAGCATAGCGGCGGACTGTAGTGATAAAAAAGGATGCAAGGGTTTTTGAACCATCTGCTATAGCCTTTTAGCGTGCAGGTACAATATTTCAGGCATGTCATATCGATTCGCCTTTTAAAATTTTGATGAAGGTCAGCTCGCAATGAAATTTAGGGTAAAATGATGTGATGGCCGGCCGTAGTGATAGTCTCTTCCAAATAAAAATAATTGGCTCTTGAATACATACCGAAATCAGACTTGAAACTTCAACTCACAAAATGGGACTACCACCAAGTACCCAGATCCTCAGAACATTCCATAAGTTATTCTTGACTCCTTAACGAGCGTCATGATCCACCACATGCAGATCAACAGAAGCACACACAATACTCAACTCATTTTGGGATAATCCCTCACGTGAAAATAATTTTACGTTTTTCCTTACCAGAGTCCTCTGCCAACTAATTCTGAGCCCAAAACCTTTTCCCAGAGCTAGAACGAGAAGGAAGTCATGGACCGGCCGGTAGGTGATGATGATGTAATTATGCCAGAGAGCCGTCTCGCACGATCCAGCCCTTCCTCATCAGAGACTTCCCTCATGAGTATCACACCAACGAGCTGCAAATAAAAAACCCCTCGCTCTCGCCACCCCGACATAATTGACTGAAGCAGCACCTCTGATGATGGTCCAAGCGCCTCTACTACATGACGTCGAAATCGCATCCGTCCCTCAAATACGACAGCTGGTGATGGATGCAACAAATGCTGTCATCGAGGCAAGCGCCATGATTGCGACCTTTCCCCTCGATGTGCAAGGCTCGTTAGCCGATGATAACGCAGCCTCAGGAGAAGATGCCGAGTCAACGATCGTCACTGCAACCCCATCACAGGTCGGCCTACTCACACATCACAATCAGGAGCTGCACCATCTTCTGCAAACTGTTTACAACGAAGTCGCAACAGTTCACAATCAGCGAAATACATCTCAAGTGACAGCGACACAACTTGTCGGACAACGTTCTAAGCTGATGGAAGACCTTGCCAACCAGCGTACTCACTTTACAACAGAGATTAACATGACAACCACTAACGTGACTGCGACGAACGCAGTATTATCTGAACGCGCACGAGCACTTCAAGAGTGAGTTGAGCAAGTCGACACACAGTGTGATTTGGCGATTATCAATTGCCGCGCATAGCACGAAGTCGCTATAGAACGTCTGCACCAAGACATTACTCAGCTCACACCGCGCGATGACCGCCTTCAGGCCCAACAGATCGACACAGGTGTGGCTTTGAAATAACAACAATGTGATAGTCCATCTGCTCATCACTCGTTGGCGCACCTCACACAGTACAATGACCGCCTTCAGGCTGAGCATATCGACACAATTGTGGCCTTAAAGAAAAAACAATGTTTTAGTCAAGCTGCTCGAGACGCATTGGCGTGAGCAATTCAAGCTGAACGAGGATCTCGAGATCAGCTACGATTATCGATTGAGCACCATCGTGTAGCCCAAGACGTGGCGCTGCGACGCATTCCGAGTCCCAAAATCTACAAAACGAAGCAGAGACAATGTCTATACGCAAATTCGCTCGTGCCACTGCAGCCGAAGATCGGCTGGCAACCGACGCCGCAATTCGAACTTTTCTCCAGAAACAACCACAGTCGCCACGTTTCAGTCACGAGATGCTGTCACTAGCACGAGTCATCTCTACCAACGTCACGCCACACACCACACGTTGAGCGAAACGAACAATTACCCACTGATTTACCCGCTAATGTTGACGACACAAGTTCCCATCCAGCTAAAGCCAGCTTTTAAGTACCATTGTTGAATTCTCTCCGGCCAAGCTCCCCCAGAACACCCATGCCTATACCGGTGCGCTGTCACCGACACCAGTACCGGCTCCATCACCATACCAAAGTCGGTCACAGCTTCTACCACCGCCGCAAGTGCTACCATCTCAAACAGTGCCTCGTATCAAGGAATCCAAGTGTGAGGTGTTTACCGGCAAGGATAAATACCCTGGTCTTGGTGCTAGTTTTGACCTTTTTATGCGCAAGTTTGAACAATAAATTCAAAGTGAAAGCAGCCGTAACAACTCAACTTACACCGACAAATTACGTATAACATCTCTCGTTACATTTGTTGGAGGTGCCGCATCAGACTTTCACTTCCAATTTCACGATGAGTTTCTCGACGCACATGGCCGCATACCGACGTATCCAGGAAGTCCAAAAAGCCTTGAGAGCAGATTTCCGTTGCAAGTTATCACAAGCACGCCTCAGCTACTACCTCAACAAACCCAAAACGCCAGAACAAACGTGGCATGGATATTACACCTATTTCCGCCATTTTGGTAAAGAAATGGGCAGCGACCGACACGACCTTTTCCTAAATGCATATTGCAACAATGTATTCATAGACTCAAGCATCAAGCGTCAACTCTTTAGCATTATCGACTACAACGTTTGTTTGATTAACGAAGAAATAATTAAAACATTAACACTGCTAACGAAGCTGTTGGGTGACGGTCGCGAGTCAATGAACAACAGCCAACGACCTGTCAGTCTAAAAATGGATGTGGTGAAGCTATCTGCAGCCTCAAAAACAGCTACTAAGCAGACTTCACCCAAACTTGAGTTGGTACCAAACAACTCTACCACTCGCTTCAAACGAAAGGGTGGCATAAAGCCATGCTGGATTTGCGAGACGACGGACCATAAAACATGTGGCTGCCCGTTATTCAAGACGTTAAACGCCGATCTAAGCAAGCCAACGCTGCCACAGCAATGGGCAATACCGTTTATACCAATGCCAACGCTTACGTAGTTGATGGAACCACTGATAACACATCAGAAACAGCGGGGAAGTGTTTTTTTACGGGTCGGCCGAAGCGCGTGATTACCTGACACCTCTAATAAACATGACCTCCGCGAATGCCTCTATTGGTGGTGATGCATATATTGTCATTCAAGAACCTGCAAATAAATGCCCTGCCTCGACGTCGTGGCTAATTGATAGCAGTGCTACCCATTGCTTTACGAATAATTTCGCTTCAATTCTTAATCCGTCACCCAGCTCTTTGCGCGAACCCGTCGCAAACGGATCTGTGCTCCAGTCCACCAGCAAAGACAGTGTCATTCTTGAGACAATTACTAATGGAAAAGTCATCAGATCGGTACTCACGGATGTTCACTACGTCCCTACCATGCCACGAAATTTACTTTCCGTTCCCAAGCTAATTGATCATGACTTTGTGGTCTCTTTTTCTGGTCACTGTACCATCTCCACCGAGAATCGTATTGTTGAACGTGCCCCACGCGAATCAAGACTTTGGTCCCTTTCTGCTGTAACGGTTACAGTTGATGAGGATACCGCATGTATTGCCCGTATTAAGAACTCAACTCTACGGCAACGACATGACCGGCTCGGTCATCTTAATTACCAGGATGTCATTTGTACGGCTGACAAGGGACTAGCCGATGGTATCAAACTCACGAATCGAAACATGCCTTTTTGCATGCAGTGTGCTGAAGCGAAGCAGACTCGCAACCGCTAAGGAAAGGAAGACACGTCGAGATCAGCACCTACAGATGAAATAGGTGCCGTTTTAGGCCTAGATCTCAAGATTAATATCACTCCGGTTGATCGCAAAGGACCTGGGCACGTCCTCACCATTGTCTACCACGCATCCTAAAACAACTGTGCTTTTCTACAAAAAAAGAGTAAAGCTTTTGACAATTTCGTAACGTTCCATGCAGGATTTCAACAGCAATTTGGTGTACGCGTGAAATGCATTCGGTCGGATCCCGGTGGTGAATTTGTAAATGACAAGACCGCTCAATACTTGCAGCGCTATGTGATTCTTCACCAGACAAATGAAAAGGATACTTCCGTACAGAACGGCAAAGTCGAGCGCTTTCACCGCACACTGTTTAATACAACTCGCGCGATGCTTTGGTCATCTGGCATGCCAACAAAATTTTGGGGGACGCTTTACTTTACGCTAGTACTATGCAGGATTATCTACTCACCCGCGGTAACCTATCGCCGCTCACCTCTCGTTTTACTGACAGAAAAAGCAGCGAATGTCAGCCATTTGCTTAAGTTTGGTGCCCACTGCACTGTGAGGCTACAACATGTTGCCGCAAAGTCACTTCGAAAACGATCCAAAAAGGCGTATATTCTTGGCATCGACACCGTCAACAATGGCTACAATCTATATCTTCCCCGCACCAAAAAGTACTTGACCAGTTCCAAGATCAAGAATGTTGACCGCATTGACATATCGGCCGCTGGTGAACTCGTCGATACATTCGACACGTTGGATACTATGACAAACTATACTCAGTCCCAAGCCCAAAGTGATTTTGATCGTGCCATCGGCACCCATACCACAATAGGGCCAGTGTCCGAGAGGGAGGAGTCACTAGACCAAGTATCCAGTACAACGGAGCCTCTCACAGACGAGTCTGGTATTGATCATGAGTCGCGAAATTTGCTTCCTGTCACACAAACATCAACAATGATGAATCAAATGAGCGACGACATGGGCAGCGACAGCGAGTGTGACTACCAAATAGATGACGCAATTGACGACATTACGCTGACCAAGCGACAATTGACAGTGTATTTGGTGTCCGCAATCGCGGTGAGAAAATTGTTACTAAAGATTTTGATCTGCCAGCGTCCATTCTCCTTGATGTCACCAGTCTCCCTGGAACAGCTATGACTGCAATTCACATATATGATGGTGTTCCAGATCCTCAAAATATTCGCGAGGCAATGGCTAGTTCTTTCTGGCAACAGCGAAAGAAAGCTATGATTAAAGAACTCGATCAATTATGTACAAACGGTACATGGGAGGAAGCTATTTCCCCATTAGGAGCCAATGTGGTGTCAACAAGATGGGTGTTCAATATTAAATACAACTCGCTAGGTGAGCTTGACAAGTTCAAGGCTCAGCTTGTGGCAAGAGGATTTACTCAGCGAAATGGTGTTGGTTTCGAAGAGACATATTCCCGTGTACTGAAAATGGCAAGCGCGCGATTTCTGATCACGCTTGGCGCCCAGTGGAGCTGCAAAGTTCGTCACGGTGACGTCCCAAATGCATATCTCCGTGCACCAATAGATCGCCCTGTCTTGTTAAGCCACCGCATGGATCCCCAGATGAAGGAGTTGTGTACTGATTGCTGAAAAGCCTATATGGTCTGCAACAAAGCGGAAGACTATGGAGCGAAATAATTCACAATTTCTTGTGAAGTGCGAGTTCAAATAAAGTCGCCAATATCCGTGCGTTTTCTTTGAACATGAAAACCCTTGACACTAGAGTTGTTGGTCTTTATGTCTATGATGTGATCGTCATTGCACAAGATTACTCCCTGTCCGACACTGTCACGCAACAGCTTCACACAAAATTTGAAATTAACAATTTAGGTTTGATTCGCAAGTGCCTCGGTTTCAATGCGGAAACAACCGAATCTGGCTACTTGCTACAACAATAACACAACATCGATGCTATCCTTTCCAAGGTCGAAATGGAAAACTGCACAACCCGCTCGACACCAATGGAAGAAAAACACAAGTTGTACGATCAAAATTCGAGCCTGTTTCAAAATAAGCGACTGTATCAAGAGTTTATGGGATCACTGTTGTGGATCTCCAACTGCACCCGCCCAGATATCACTACGACCGTAAACCTTTTGTGTCGAGCGACGCACGCACCTACCATCCAACCCATTAGAATTGTGTCAAACGCCTCATGCGTTACATTAAGGGTACCTCGACTCACGAAATTTTTTTATCCAATAAATTGATGCAGTTAAATCACGACCACGTCTCAAGGTTTATAGCGACGCCTCATGCGCCGATTCAAAACCTGACGCGAAGTCGACTACCGGTGTCCTTCTGACAATGAACGGCATACATATCTCGTGGTACTCAAAAACAGTCCGTCGTTGCGTTGTCTACAATGGAAGCTGAGTATATCGCTGGTGCAACATGCGTAAGTGAATGCCTTTGGCTTGCAGATCTGTTATCGGAGCTGAAACTTACCGCTGACAAAGAACCGATGTCACTCATTGTTGACAACCAAGCTGCAATCAAAAACATGTAGAACAGCATCAGCTCACCTCGCAGCAAGCACATCAATATCCGGTTTCATTTTGTTCGGGACAATGTGCAAGCCAAGCGTGTCACAGTACACTACTGTTCCACATCCGAAATTCTAGCCGACATCTGAACAAACCGCTCGGCCTCATCAAGCATGAACGCTTCACAAGAGACCGCATGTCATGAGTCAAGAAGAATTCAAGATCATCAATTGAGGCCTGCTTGACTTGAGGGGGAAAGTTAGAACTTCAACTCACAAAGCAGGACTACCTCCAAGGCCCCATATCCTCAGAACATTCCTTGAGTTATTATGACGCCTTAACGAGCGCCATGATCCACTGCATGCAGATCAACAGAAACACACACACAATAATAAGCTCATTTTGGGATAATCCCTCACGAGAATAATACACGTTTTTCCTTACCAGAGTCCTCTGCCAACTTTAGATGATACAGCGGGCGCAACAACAGCCATCATATGATTGCAGTCGTGCGGCCTTTCGTTGGGGCGCGGCATGTTGGTGATTGTTGACTGATTGGTACATTGTTTGATGTTGGAAACATGCAAAAGACGTGCTTTTGTGTGCAGTGCGACAGGGTCGTTGGAAAAGGGGATTTTGGTTGCGGAACGGCGATGAAATATATAATATTTTTTATAAAAACAATTTGGCCACCGAAAAAAAAGTTACAGATTACAGGTGGTGCGCACGGTGGTTAATTTCGTGTAAGAAGATCATATGAGCCCAAAAAACAAAAAGAAACGTCACACTTTCTCGAAGACCAACCAATGCACAGCAAGGTATACAATAAATTACCATAACATGTCTGGCATTCCATGCTCATCAGACCTGTGTGATTGAGACGGTGGCGTTTGATGATGGAGTGAGTTCGCATGCGCACCGACAATGACAACGCAGTTCTGCAGTTTCTGACGATACGATGTCGTCTTTCACGCATGCTCAATGTCGGTCTACTACTGCATGGCCCCGTTTGTGAGAGGCAAATGTTGGAAGAGCCGAAAAACGCTATTCACTCCCTTCGACGACAACTTCTGCTCGTTTTGCCCGGACAGTCTCACCGTGATGCAAAAACCGTTCGCACAAAACGTAGTTCGAGCTCCTTCCACTTTGCAACGCACTTCTCGTACGACTGGACACGACAGACTGCGCCGCAAAAAAACACACACACAAACACAGAGACCCAACAAACCGATACGAAAGATCATCGTCACCAGATAGTCAGCCAACCACATTTACACATCGCGTTGTGTGTGTATTTATGCATACAACTTTGCTTCAGCAATTGCCTCGTTACGCTGTTCAATAGCGGAAGCTATAGCAGCAACGACCAAGATTATTGAAAGCGTAATGGCCTGCGTAATTAGAAAGACTTTGAGCATGCTGTGCTCTTCCAACTTCTTGATCTTCGCACTGGACGCCGTATACTGTTTCAGCGCCTTGTCCCATCTGGCAAGTTCTTCAGCGAGCTTTTCCGATTCACTCCATGTGTCAGCTTTTGGCTCGAGCACCGAATACTTCCGCGTTGCCTCGGCCTCAGCTTTCGCAGGAATCTCAGACGTCTGTCCGTTTCCCCTAAGCTTGACAATCGCTGGATCAGCTTTGGTCTCGTCCACCGGGTCCTTGCTCGTTCCCACAGTCGCAGCCTTTGCAGGGACCTCGGCAGTCTGTCCGTCGGCCATGAGTCTTTTGGCCCGCTCATCTGTAGCCACCGCATTGAGAAAGCCATCATCACCCGACACGGCCGTCTTGAACTTATTGACCGTTGCCTCGTCGACCAGGCCCTTGTCTTTCGCCAAACTCTCCACCTCCGCCGCGACCTCAGCCTTTACTTCCGCAGCTTTCGTCAGTACAGGGCTTCCTCCTTCGACAATGGCAACCACGCTCTGTGGTGCCCTTTCCTCGTGCTCCTCCCGTTCATCGTGCAACGTCTCCTTTGCAGCATCTGCTGCCTGGAGACTGCGGGTCGTCTTGTCCGCGTGCGTCACGCTTTCCACAGCGGCTCGCGCGTCGTCCGAAGCGAACCCGTTGACACATTCGACTGTGGCCAAGAGGACGTGGCAAACGAGCACCAAACATAAAGCAGTTCGAAACATGAGGTCGTCCTCTCGTCGGAACGGATCGGGGGACAAGCGGAGCGAGACGGTGTCACTACGGTAATCCGTTTATATCTCACGAGGGAGATCGGCGGTCGATGCTGCAATGACCGACAAAGCTCAAGTGCGTATGTCTGTGAGTTCTCTCTCTCTCTCCGGTTCTCTCTCTCTCCGGTTCTCTCTCCCTCTGGTTCTCTCTGGTTCTTTCTGGTTTTCATTCCCACCTCACACTTCTGCATTCCCTCGCTCGCTCCTCCCTCACCACTCACCTTCCACCAATCCTCAACAACCAACTGGAGAGCAGGTGCACCTGGTCGACGAGCAGTTTCAGTTGCAGTGACAAGCCATGCGGACAAAGAGGCTACGAAGTCCAGCGTGGCAGATCATGTCGGACGGCTTCTTCTTTACTTACGGAACCGTCGACGAAAGCGTTTGGCACCGAGTTGATGGCGATTGACAGATATGGTAGTGAGCCTATACAGGACGTCGGACGTGTCGGTCGAGCGCTCTCCTATCACGAGCATATCCCAAGTCCCAAGACCTTTGGTGGTTGTGTTGAGCCAACGCTGAAAGCAAACTGTACACTGCACATTCCTTCCTTTACGCATCCGGTGTCACACGAAAAACCATTGCCTGCTCGGCAACGTGCATCCTTGAAGTGAAGCAGCGTCGGAGCCCCTAGATTGTCCGCCAGGCCATTGGCTCGAGCTTAGCTTTGGCTTTGATGCCCGACTGCCTGCTGCGTGATACTAATGGATGGCATCAAATCTCCTCTTGAATAGTCTCAGTGCTTACAGTGAGCCAACCTCTGTGACACTCGCACGCGATACACGAACTCGTCTTTCGAGTAGGTCCATTCGCGACTGTCCGAAGATGCGGAGGATGTCAAAGACGGGTGTCAAACACCAGGCCGTGCGGCTGACGGTGTGAGCTTCAACTCCACGCTCGACGTCAGTGTTGTCACATAGCACAGATGGTTGTGTGCGGAAGAACCAGCGAAACGCAGTCGCTCTGTGCCACAGTAGATCCAGATTTGCGACCTTATGGCACCGACGATCAGTCGAAGTCGTGCTACAAAACGGGCGCATGCCGGAGTCGACCAGTAGGCTCACGTGCTGCCTCACTCGTGAGGAGAAAAGTGTCGCCTGGGCAACGGTTCGAGTTTGACGTCGAGGCTACACCGTTCCCTTGAGACTAAGTGTAAGGGCAATGACTAGTGTCAGTGAGCACTGCAACAACTACGAATGTGGTGACCACAGTCGGAAGTGCACAAGTCGGTGAGTGAACACAGCAATGGGACGTCTCGAGCTCAACGATTTGCACTGCGACTTTCAGTTCTTTGTCGCGAAGCCAACGCAGCGACAGATACGTTGACTACCGAGATGTCGAGGGGCTATACGTGGAAACTAGGTGTAGACTGTCAGGTCAATAAGGACGTAGTTGCGACCGGCTCGTTGACTTATACGCGGAATGTAGCTGTCGACCATCTAGATGATGAATGCGCTTCTCGAGCTTATCAGACAGTCAAATATGTGCTGTTATTGACTGACACCCTCTGATTTAACCGCCCGTTTGAGGAAGTTAGGATGCTGGTGAGTGTACTGAACAAGTCGCCTGCTACGAAACGATGCAAAAGCGCTAGTGGACGAATTGTCCATGTTGCATTGAGGACTACTTCTTGTGTCACACTGAGCCACACCCATACAGCACATATTCTCCCACGTTCACTCTGTGGTTGAGATGAAGAGGTACGAATGCTGCAGTCAGGACAGGTACTACCAGTATGCGAGAATAGGTTGGCGGAAGTACTCATGCTGGGTAAAGCTACACGTGATGATATCATTGCCATTGGTTTGCGCGCGACGGAAAGTGATACACGCGAGTAGAAGGCCTTGTGAACGCGATGGCAGACACAGCGGTTAGCGTCAATGACCGCTAGCTAGCGACTGAGTTTGACATCGCTAGATGCATGCAGTTTCAATAGCAGTATTCTGCAGGCCATGAAGAAGAAGGCGATAGATTTTGTGCATACGATCTCCGTTTATCGTAGAGGCGATGGACGGCACATTTTGCTTGCGATAAGCTGATCTACTAGTTTGCTTCTGCGGCCGAGCGAGGGCTATTCGCTTCACGGATCGATGTCAGGTTTACAGTGCTATTGGTGCTTCGAGGAAGTAGATAGCAGAAGTGCAGGTGAAGGTTGTGACAATAGATTCTTTGCCATATAGACGTTTGGGTGCTCGACAGCCATGAGTGTAGGAGTGATGGCACAGTGTAAGCTTACAGTCGTGCAGCGACCCGTCGACAACGCCTCGTGCTGCTGTCGACACTTGCATTCCAGCTGTACCCAGCATCGAAGCCATCGTCATTTCAGTGTCTTGTAAACCAGTCCCGCAGTTTCTCTCCTCATGTCTGTGCACAAGTGACTGCAAAGCGGTCAAACGTCTATCGTCACACGCTTGGATCGAGGTACTTTCGATGCGACGCGCTGCACTCCATAAACAAACAACTTTGCATCGATCCAGACAGGGCCTCTCGGCAAGGGTAACTCGAGTCGATGTCGAGTATCTACTCTTTCTTCGACTTTCCCTCTGAAACCAAAGCGACTTGCGGCGCAGGATACAGCCATATTGCAAGCGACAGCGTGTGGATGGACGCGTAGATACAGCAGATGTACGGCAGCGCTAGCAGATTGGTATGGTGGGCAAAGCTGTCCACGATGTAGGACAAACCAGCTATCGCGTCTGACACACCACAACAAAGCAGGCAAGATAGTTGGCACTGGCATCCTCATCGCATATCGCTTTGCAGGCCAGAGCGTACCCATGCGAGTCCAGCTGAGCAGAACCAGGAGAACGAGGGGAGACGATATGGCGAGCCAAAGGCCGTTCCAGACCCTTGTCGCCTGCGATGCGGTCGTCAAAGGAACGATACTGGCAAAATGGGCCATGGGAAGTGCACCGAAGATTGCCATCGGGTAGTTCAGAATACCCAGGATACAATGTGCGTACCTGGTGCAAAACAAACATACATCAGTTGTAGGCACAAAAGACCATTATCACCCTTACTCGTGAACGAGACGTCTCGCCCAACAGCATTTCGCGACGCGACGTACACAAGCACTGCCATCGTCATAAACTTGATGGCGCGCCAGCCTGGATCCAAATTCGAACCATAGTCCCCGGCTTCTCGCGCACTAGTAGTCGCAGGTTCTTCCGATAGCTTCATTTGTTGCTCAACTTCGTACCTCGCAACTTGCTTCCCCCAAGCATGCGTTTCCACACATCCTGACAAGCTTCTCACCGAGCGCAATGCCGGCACAATCACTGCAACCACGAAAGCTTGGATGAAAGAAATCGCGATTGTCAGAGCCCACCATCTGATAGCACCTTTGTCGTCCAGACGGGGTGCTTGCAGCGACGCGGCCGGGGTCGCGTAGTATTTGCCGGCCATAATCAGAAGAAGCACGCAAAGCGTTTCAACAACGAGGAGTACGGCCAGCGCAAACGCGACGCGCATTCCACTGGTTTTCGTCGCCACATACAGCAGATGAGCAATGGCGGGCGAGATCGCCAAAGCCAGTGCATAGAAATACTCGCCCACCGATACGAAAGTCGACGGGCTCGGGAGAACGTAGAGGTAGAACGATTGGTGCAGCTTCTCTTCGATGTTGCTCACTGCACGGACCACCATCTCAATTGACCGGAGGACCCCGCGAGTAGAGAGCGGACGATCGCCTGCATTCGGACTCGTTGTCAGCGAGAGTGTGACACTGTCGATGTTGTAGCTAATGGAGTTCGCGTGAGGACCTGAAGAACCTGATGCGAGCGTTGTCATGAAGTGCAACATTCCTTTTAGGTTGTCCAAGTAAGCCAATAAACCTTGTTCCAGCCCCACCCCAGCGTACTCCTTGCAAACGTACTTCATCCAGCTGAGCACAGATGACACGTAGCTCTCGTGCACGTGTCCCTCCACTTGCTGGACACTAGCACGGTCCAGAACCGTAGGAATTCGGTGTCGGCGGAATGCACGTACTGCAGTGTTCACGAGATCCAGGTTTGGAAGCTGACCGTTCATGCCAGCTGCATAGATTCCAACCGCCCCCACCGGATGCGAGCTCGGCATTGTTTCTAGATTGATCGCGGCACGTATGATACCGGCACGCATGGGCAAGCCCTCTT
Organism: Hyaloperonospora brassicae; assembly: GCA_947650285.1. Classification (NCBI taxonomy): domain Eukaryota; phylum Oomycota; class Peronosporomycetes; order Peronosporales; family Peronosporaceae; genus Hyaloperonospora; species Hyaloperonospora brassicae. The sequence continues at coordinate 103,061 of CANTFL010000740.1, forward strand.
GCAAGTCGCTCTGAACAGAATCCAAATGGTACGCTTGCAGCCACGCTTCTGTTCCGAAAGCAAATCCGTCACTGCCATCCAGCGCACCGTCTAGCAAACAATCGCGCTTCAGTACCCAAAGCCTTGCTCATAAAACATAGCAATCTCGCCATCGCCTTACCGTCAGCAGCCAAAAGAATCACATCTTTCGCCAACCACTTTGCTTTGGCAAGATAGTTCAGCAACGCAAGTCCCACGGACAATCCTGAGGAGTCGCCAGTACCAGCACCGACGTTACAATAGTGCGTCACCAACACAATCGCTTCCTGTAGAATCAACCAAATAACGAAGTAACACAAACGTTTGTCTACCAATGGCACCGAAAACAAACAACAACAGCACCGATGACAGCTCTAATGGTCAATTGCGTACCTTGCCATCAGCCAATGGCGAGGCCCGTAGAACGCCGTACACGTTCGTCCGAGGTGCAGACGTCGCATCTAACTGGAACTCTTGACGATACACTTCTACACGGTCTAGACCCCGCAGTTCGGCGTCGATCCAGTTTACAACCGCTGAGCAGTTGTCTCCGCAGCCTCGAGACGGTACATCCGGCAGCCTGAGCAGTTTCTGCTGCATATCATGAGCTGCACGAGCTTCTGTGTGGTCACTTCGGGCATCCATGAGGTCGACCAGCAGCGCATTCTCGGACATGTACGTATTACGACACTTGAGTTCGCCTAGATGATTAAAACCACGCTATTTTAGCATAAAACGCAGTATTTTAGCAGCATTTGTAGCACGACCCGCCACTTCGAACCGGTTGTGATCGTCACTGCGGGATGCAAAAGGAGCCAAAATAGACCCAAAACGTAGCTGCCCCAGCTGTAAAAGACGCAACGACACCACAAACGCTCAGCGATACACACGTTAAAAAAAGTGATCCGCGCGTGCTCGAAAGCGACGCGTTGTTCGACGTGTACCACTGAATTCGCACACGAATAAACAGACGCACACAAACACACCATAATGAGAGGCAATGAGACGCCACGACGCTGCGGATACGGAGCAGCGTCTGTCGTGGTCGCTCGAGGGCCATGAGCCGTGGCGCGTAGAAATGACGAGGCGCGGATTTCTATACTCTTCGCATAGAAATGGGTGCAGGACGTAGTTTCGGTGAAGTGGCTACAGGACGTAGTTTTGGTAAAGTGGCTACAGGACGTGGTTTCGGCGAAGTGGGTGCAGGACGAAAAGAGAGAAAGAGATCGATGTGGTACACACGGTGAGGAATAAAGCGATCGATACATGTTTTTGTGGCATACAAAAGTCTCATAAATGGGCGTTCAGGTACTTCGCCAACTAGTCGTCTGCGTTGCCAACCTCCTTGTTACGAGTCTAACTTTGCCAACGTGCTGCAAATACAGACAGGTGTGGTTACGAAGATGGAGCGACATCACGTCGAGCAGAAGATATGGTCTGAGTGTGACAAAGCCCGCATGATCGATAGGATGTATACACAATAAACGATTGATCTGTCTGAATTGTTTTGTGTGCACTTTGATGAGCTATGGCTTCAACGTTATAGCCCGATGCGTTGGCCTATAGTGACGTGTTGTTGTTTTCGATCCTTTGTGGTCGTTCTGCAATAGCGCAGCGGCAAACAGAAAGTCGATACGTCACAAATACATGATGTGCTCAGTCGTATGCTGGTGTATTATGTGGTGCTCAGTCGTATGCTGGTGCTCGATACCGTGCTGGCCGTATCCTGGACAGCAAGAATTATGGCTCCAGTCGGACTGGTCGTGAGCATCTCATAGTGTCCATGATGCAGGTAAATATATTCGTCGGTGACGCGGATTGGAACTCTGGTAATGGCGCTGTTGTATTGATCTACTGTAGTCTTAGGAGCTCACAACGAACATTGCACGAGACAACAGAGGTGGACGGTCGTAGCGCAGCTGGACAGGTGTAAGATTGTGAGCGAGCAGCAAAGATCGTAATGCGGTGATTGGGGCGCTCGAGTGAGCACCACATTTATAACCGATATCGTTACATCGGGTGGCCGAAGACTGTCAAGTCATTCGCTCGATACATACGTCATAGTTCGGGAGCTTTGCCGTATGAAGCTATCAGATCGTTGTCCTGTGTCCTTTCGACGCATGCAGCACCCTCATCTCATCTCCACAAAAGCTCGTTAGAACTACACAATCGATCAGATCAGTCTGCGACTACTACTTCAAGTCCGTGTAAATGGATGCACTACCATTCCAGTCAAGTCAAGCCTGGCGCTGCATTGTCGCGCTCTTCTACTTCTGTCCACTGGTTCTTGTCGTGCATCACATTGTACCGCGTAGACGGGAACTGTGTCTCATCGCACTCATAGCTCAGCGTGTCGACAATCGACGCAAGTGTATAGCAGTGGCAGCACGCTACCAGTCAAGAGCAAATAGTGCAGCGACGTATTCTACGTGATCTGTCCACGCCAACAAGCGGCGGTTTACTCGCAAGCGATAGCGCTCGACAGGGGCTTCGACATCATCGGCTCAAATAGTGCCGTAGGTGCAGACGCAGTCGTCGCCTCCGGTGCCACGTACGGCAAAAGAGTGACCGGCTGGTCGTCCGAGCACACGGAGAACGTGGCCGTGGCCGTCGCGTTGGCACAGTCAATCTGCGTCGTCGCGCCTTGGCGATCGATCACCGTGGGCTTGTCAAAGCACGTGCGAATGACCGAGAGCTGGTTCTCGCCGTCCACCGCTGAGCACAAGACCATCACGTGACGGTCGTACAGCGCCCGAATCGCCGCCACCGTCGTCTGGGGTGGGTCACGAGCTGCCCACACGTTGATCCGCTCGGTCGCTGCACGAACGCGTGCCGCTGTGTGGAGCGTCGCTTCAAAGTACGTGGCCGCAGCAGCTTCGAGGTCCGCCCCTTGTGCCGCATAGCACAGGCCGTGCTTTTGGAACTCATGGTTGTAAATCTCGCACAGCGTATTGTGCGTCGACTGTTGCGAGGCGTCGAGCCAGTGGGTGGCCATGTGCGACAAGAGCGTCGCGTGACGCGTGGCGAACGGCACTGCGTCGAATGGATCGTTTCCGACCGTCGCACTGGCATTACAGCAGCTCACGTATCCATCGTTGTAATTCGGCCAGAGCCCGTGGATCGTCAGTGTGCTCCGAGCACGATACGGGCTACAGGTGATGCCCATTGGGTACGGGTTGACATTCTGGTGCGAGATCGTGCCGTCTACGCCCACAAGAAGATCCCGACAGAATTGCGGGACGAAGAGTTGCTCGAGCACGAGGTAGTCAAAGTCCTCCGGTACGTTCTGCTTGGCCAGACACGCGGGGTCTTTGGTCAAGCACGTGGCACTGGGGGCAGAGCAAATGTCGACGCACTGGCCAGTGGACACGGAGCTGTTGATCCAGCCGCCCGCGTAATCGATCGCTCGTATCTGTGGCAATAGACCGGATGAGCAGAGGGCGAAGGCGAAACAAAGCGAAGCGATCGAAGCCCTCATGTGTGAGGAAGTGGAAGAGAGGCGGTCGATTGCAAAGTGCTGTGTGTATGTGCGCTCAATGCGACATTGTCTCTCTCTCAAGGGTCTCTCTGTCAACGGTCTCTCTCGAGATCATAAGATCGACGGCTGGTCGTAGGTGTTTACCACCTTTTGTTGAGCGGGAAAAGCGCTCAGACTATAGGATGCAGCGCAAGAAGGATAGGGAAGAACGGAGAAGTATTTACAGCTTCGTGCATCGCATGTATAAATGAACGAACGCATTGTCCCAAGTCGATGCGCTATCGTAGTCACAGTGGCTTTTGTCATGGCGATACAGACGCATTTACTCACTCGATAATGCGAGCTATCGTCGATGGCGTGCGGTGGTACGACGACGTCATGGGAAGATACGTCGCGAATGAGACAGTCGGTCACACTCTCGATCGATGCAGCGAGTCGCTGAACCCATCAAGTTGCCGTTGGCTGCCTACTTGGCAACGCCTGGCGACTGAATACGCGGCTTAATTCTGGATGCATTACAATCGATGCTTTTCGATGGCGGACTCGCCAGTGGCTTTCGATGCGACGAAGTCGTACAAGCAATAGCAGGTATACACGTCCAGTTGCGCAGGCTATGGGAGCTCTTCGTCTTGTGCAGCGTATGCACTGATGCACAGATCGTAGATGAAGACGTTTTGGACGCAACACTTTGTTGAGCTACGACACAGACTCGTTAGCAGCAAAGAAGAAAACATAGCTTGTCGAGCATATACTGTCTCTAGAGGCAATGGTGTGCTGATTTACAGCAAGACGATGCTCTCGTTGATGCGATGATACGCAAGAAAAGTGCTGAGAGCATGGAGCGAGTTGCTAGCGCAAGTGAGCGTAACGAGGCGATCGAGCGGTGCAAGTGGAAATCTATAACAGGCCCGGGCGCAGCCATTGTACCAAAGTTTATACAAGAGCTGCAGCCCGGACAACACGTGCATGACAGCCGCTGCTTAACTGTCAAGTGTGTGATGGAAAGCGTGAATTGGCTGACGACATACGATTGGTGCAGCCGACTCGATGGAGCACAAGTGTTTAATTTCGATCGAGGAGTGATCTCTGAAAGTTGGCGATCACATACGCACGTAAAGCTCGGACATGGCGAGCTCGATTGCGCGTTCGAAGGGAACCTTCGCCCGTAGTAGATCATTACTCCTAAATTTAAACAAAAGCTGGATACATGGTATATGAATTCGACCGTAGTTTGAGGGTCTTCGAACTAAGCGTCGCCATCGCTTACTCGCATTACATGTCTTATTATCCTAGTCCATTATTATCACACCTCGCCTCAACGTTAAATTTTGATTCCATGTCGCCCACATATATAAGTGGTGCGACAGGACGAGTGCGACAATTGCCACCAATCAATGTCTATTCGGACTTGGCCGAAAGCGCAATCCGTCTTCTAGTTGAAAATTACTTGATCACATAGATGTCGCAGATTGTAAACTATAGCTATGCACGACAAAGACGAGATAATTCTGGAACACATGGATGATGTCATGAGCTAAAGTCCTAGCGTTCTCCTCGTCACCGAGGTATCTCTTATGATGAAATATTTTTCCTATCATCGGTCATTGTCTTGATAACTAAACAAGCTGTGAGATGACTTTGCCAATTTAGTCGGCGGTTCAATCGGTGGTGAATCGGCCCAATAACATAGAGTTCGTGTAGGGGGGGCACTGATGACTACGTACTGCCTATAAGGCATAGCTGAACCTCACTGACAACTGTCGGCGCTAGTGACTCGCTACCTCACGTACACGTACGCAGAGGAAGGTATAACTACTAAACGACAACGCTTAGTAGTAGAAGAAAGAAAAAATGTTATTAGAATAATCGAGTCCTTGATCTGTCTCATCAATTAGTCCTGATTGAATCAAATTAGTACAAAATCATGTATGACGAGTCTACTCAACATTTACAGCGTGCGTCGAGCAACAATTTGTGGGTTGACATGACGGCCTATATCAACCTAATGTGAGAACGTTGAGTCACCACAATAGATCACAATCGATAGTGGCGCTGTTCAACAAATATGCAACATAATATTCTTTTTTGTCAATTCTTACCAACGGCAATATTGTGTAACAGGGTTACCCCGTCACAGTTCGGTATCGTAGTTTCCTTGTTAGTCTTGCGTATTGGTTAGTATCCGTCACCCTGTAATCTGTGAGATGGACCAACTGAACATACCTTTCCTGTTGACTCATTGAAGTTATAGATTTTGTTGCGCAGAAGAGCGCACATGAATAATCTGAATCCATTTTCGCGAGAAGCAGCGGACGGATCCGCCACTATTTGTTCGGTACGCACGATCAGTTACTTTGGGATGAGGAACATCTATGTATGAAGAAGATTCCAGTCGGCGCTTCAGTTCGGACGACCAAATAAATTAGATTGCTAGCAATGCAACACTTTCTTCACATATGACTTCCGTTGCCTATGTAGTAAAGTAGGGAGATTTGTCCTGCTCGCCACCGTTATATCACAATTGACAATGCTTAGCGTTTGAGCTCGTGTGCTATTCGCATAGCAAGAAGGTATATGTAAGTTTATTTACAAGCGACTTGATCAAGATAAATGGATACATGAGTAAGGTCGTAGCTGGAATCGCCTCGTCTTCAGAGTCAAGCCGTCGTCGAGAAGATGCGTTAGTATATGGTAGATTGTTTCGTCTTGACTCGAACAGCAGCGAAGTCCAATCGCGATAGAAGCGTTATTGTAGCAAGTTGCGACGGCGGTTCTTTAGTGCATTTGCTACGCGCATGTACTGCACTCGTGGTATTGTTATGGTAAGGCGATAACGATGCGGTAAACATGCGTGAGGGGGTAATGAAGACGAGTCTAATCAGTACAAGCAGAAGACACACGATCCAGCAACGCTCTGTACTGTCAGTTGCTACTGCTCTTTGGTTCACGGGCACCAGTCCATCTCAACCAGGACAGGACGATGCGCAAACGAACAAGGCCGATGAACGAAACGTTGCATCACTGAGCCTAAAGGTGTTAGCTTCGGATACGCTTTTGTTAAACACTCTTTTTACAGAGCTGTGATTGTGGATAAGAATCACGCGAAGATAGCAGGTGCACATGGTCTGTCTATCATTATATCTTTCTGGTGAACCGATATGCCGCTCACTCGTTTACTGTAGGAATTCAAAGACGGCTGCGAGAGCTGAATCGTGTGTTGAAATTTTTGGTTTCGGTCAAGTGTTCTAAATCGTGATGAAGCCGGTCGAGAGTGCCAACCGTGTCTTGTTGTGGGTAGTCAAGTCTGTAAGTAGTATGGCAAGATATTTGGCATACTTCTCGACCTGTTGACCTAGTTTAAAGTAGGAATCAATAACTTCCAGTGAGCTTAAACTTTATGACTTAAGCGACTTTTGATCTCGTCTACTTTGTTTGTTCTGACTAGGTACCCGTAAACCTAACGCTTGTGCCAATAATGACGGCTTTTGGTTTCGTCTTCGCTGATCTACCATGTACCACGCCGGATGAAAAGAAACGCCAAACCTAACGGCCGTAGGGAAAAATAGGCGCTCGATCATCCCGCGAGGTCGTCGTTGGTCATGCGATAACGAATCAACGACTACGAAGCGAAACGGACAGCCATCTTCTCTCGACGCGACGCGTGACCTAGCGGCAAGGCCAAAATGCCGCACAACAAACCGTGTATCTGCTTTGCATACGGGTTTTCCCTCGTGTACTGGTAAACGCTTGGCCGAAAACGTCCCTTAGCGCCCGTGACAGCTTCCGTCGGTTGTTGTTGTGTGCATCGCAGTCGACGAATTTTACTCGCACTGGTCATCGAGGTGGAAAAGATTGAGTGCTTGACATTGACGATAGGGAGAAAGAAGGGTAGAACGTTCGTGATAGTGATAAATAATAGCTTATATTGACAGCACACTGCTCTTAGACGTACCAACTGATTGTTCAGTCGGCCTTACGTGCAGGTACGCTGCGGTGCGTGTGTTCGTGGTCGTTCACTGTCCTGATTCAGATTGGCAGTGTCTCCTGCCGCTTTCGTATATACCAAGAACGTCGAGTGAAACGTCGTCGGGACTGAACTCCTCGTCACTGCGTCCCGACATGAAGGACGCGGACGAGTCCCGGGTGCTCTGGTCCGAGCCGCGCTCGCAGATCGCCACGATGACATCGGGCAACTTGACGTTGTCGCCGACAATGAACGTCGTGAATGCGCGACACACGCTGCGTACCAGTACGTTGCAACCTTGATTGCCTCGGTTAATCAGTGATGCTTGAATCATTCGTAGTAACCGAGTGAGAGCGAGACGCCGCGCCTCGACAACGCGCGCAGAGTAGATGGGCAGCAAATTCGGTTTCGGGAAGTGGTTCTTCACCACTGCGTACATCCACTTGCACTCAGCAGGACACGCGTGGCCGCGTTGTAGTTTCTGCAGCAGTTGTTTGCGGAAGTGACGGTAGGCTTCGAACGGCCTACTCACGGTCCAGACGAGTTCGGGGTCTTGGGAGTATGGAGGCGTGTAGGTAGCTTGCACCTGGTACTGCACCTTTGAACCTTTTCGGTTGGCATTTGTATTGGTTACACTATGCACGCGGAGCTCTAGGTGCTCTAGCCAAGCAGTGGATTGAGGGAGGTCGATTGAACAAGCTCGCTTGCGATAGCCCGCTGAGAAGTTGATAACTGGCGTGCTGTAGAGTCCCATGGTCATTTTTAGAAATCGATCCGACTTTGATGAAGCAAAATAGACAATGCAGTCGGTGGGCTAACGGGTAGGAGCGATGGATGCGTCGTCGGCTGCCGACTTCATCGGACGAACCGCTTTGCCCCATTTCTGCAGGTTATCGTATGCATCATGTGGATGATCGATGCAGCTACAGGATGAATACGATACCATGTGGCTGAAACATCTTTTTGCTCGGGTCTTACTTGACCCGACTACTGTTGAGCTTATCCTTCGGCCCTTCATCGATTTTTTAAAAAGAAGCCGACTCGTTGTGGCGTAATGGCTGTCGGATAAGGACAAATGAGCCAATCACAAGCGGGTGCGAGGAGAGCAAGCGATACCGTTGAAGTGTGCGAGACCTTTCGGTTCGGCACTTTTCTCACGAACCGGCTGCGTTCGGCCATCAATCGTCATTTATGGTCGGTCGATCGCTGCAACGATTGATAGGGCCGCACCAACGCGGGCGCACTAGACACATTGCTACGAATTGCAGCGAAGGCGAGGAAACGCCACGAAGACGAAAGAAGTCTGAGCCGTTCGATTGCGATTTTTGAAATGTATATATATAACAAGTGTGGCCGTTGCTTGACAAAAACGTCGCTCGTTGATTCATGGAGACTAAAGAAGGAGGTAGAAGGACGACGAGAGTCGAAATAAAATAAGCAGTGCGTTGCCACACGTCCATTCTTAGGAAGTTTTCGGGTGGTAAACTGCTCGTCGTCGTCAATTGCACGAACGATGGCGAGTGCTGCAAGGAATGCGCTCGGCTATCCGCCGCCGTGGTGGCAGCAAATCATGACGAGTGAGTTCCTGCGGAAAATGCACCGTCCATAAAGGTGGCAGGTTTATTCTTCAGTTTGGACTCCTGATGTCGGGATGTCGTTGAACAAGTACTGGTTACTCGGAAATGACCAACGCCAGGATGACCCGCATGCCAGCAAACTCGAAAGAAACAAGAAGAAGCCCATCGGCGTATGTGGCTCGTCAGTCATGAAATATCGTATGAATAGCTGTCCATCGTAATGTGTGCTGCAGCATCGACATGCATCTATATTAAGATCCGCGGCGGTTTGATGCCAATATTGGCTCATCCGATCGACGACGCGTAGTTAGCTCAAACGAAAGTCTCTTCTTCCTGTGCGTGAAGTCTGTTTAAACCATAGCTACTTCACCCAGATCAGCTGCAGCATTCGATCCTTCCTAGTAATGTTTGTGGCTTTGTACGTAAACTTTTGTTATCAGCTTGGTTGTATCGTTGTCCATCTACATCTACGGCGTCTGCGACTAGCTCGGTTTGTTTCCTATTTAAGAAGTAAACACGTGTTTTCCACCGCGTCGACAAAAAGTTCCTCTCTTTGTGATAACAATTTTGTGCTTAATTATAGTAGCTGACGCCTTCCAGCGAGGCTCGATCTGCTTCTCTTACGAGGAGCAACACGTGTCTTCGAAAGCATCGCCAGAGCTCTTTTCTTTGCTAGAACAACTACGCTGTATATAGCAAGTGACCCTTTTAAAGGTCAGCTGCGACACGTTTTAACAGCATCAAAGGATGCAGGTTTGCTGATGTCGCCAAGGTATAAATACTCCAGATCGGCAAGAGCATTAATCAGTGGCTAGTCAAGCAGCTTTGATTACGACGTCGATTCGTAATCCGTAGACAAAGGCGCATCAAGGCACTACTCGGGCGACCCTACTGTTACTGATTGCCACTGCCGGCAACACGCACAGGAAGGGTTTTTTCGAACATCGTCACGAGGTAAACCACTGGGCACTGCTCCAACATGAGATGCGCCTCTTCCCGTCGTTGCAGTATCACCACATGTCTCGAACACAGGAGGCAGGAGTACACAAATGACTCGTGCAAAGGTCTAGTCAAAAGTGTGTTCCTTCGCGTGATTTGTGATGCAAACCTGCTACTACAATTGAACTTGGAGCGCACTCCACCTGTATTCGTCTGTCCGTCGTATGTATTTATATATATTTTGCTTTGGGAACCTGACTATCTTTTGACTTGGCAGGACTCGAAATTTGCAAACGTTGTCCGTGAAGAAGAAGGTGGGGTTTGGGCCGCCCAGTCCTTTACCATACGCGAGCTATCGAGACTGTCACCGAAGTACTGAAAAAACTGAGCACAAACTTTCTGCTATCGGTGCTTTTCCCACGCTTTGAACTGCTACAGCTTTCATGAACAAAGCCGACAGCAAATATTGGGCCACGATCTTTGCTTCTTATCAACGAATGTCTTGCACGTAAGTGTGCAGTCTACGGGAAAAATCTTCTTTTGGAAGCGCCCTCTTCCTACGTGCTTTACGCGCGTCAAAAATACCAAGTCTGACTGAACAAATCTCTAATTATGGCTTGTGCACCAGACGTGCATCTTGCCATACCACGAGCAAGAAAATGTCGTGCGAGAAGGCAGAACGATGTTGTATTGGACATTGATTGCGAGAGCAGTTGTCATGTATTCCATATAAAGTCAGTTCGGTTCGTGCAAAGCAACGGCCAAAACCACTTTGTTGTAGCATACCATCAGAAGACATACACATGTGCAGTAACTATCTTGATGGCACGGTGGTGATATCACCCCGCGCTGACGATTAAATTAGATCAACGATCGAACGACATACATGCGATACGTCAAACGGCAACAATCTGCAAGAAGGTTGTGGAACGACCAAAGGGGGTGGAATCACAAGAAGACTGACGCGGCAGTGGCGCGTCGAGATGGCATAGGAACAATATCAAGCGAATCGTCACTTACAGTGTACTGTAAAACCAGACGGAGCTTGCCGTTGTGAAGCACGCAGGTAACACGCGCGGGCGTCCACCCATATGGCAGTGCTACCGAAGTTCGTGGGACTTGTCGACACCTTTGACGACCACATCAAGAATTCTATTCAGGTATTCCACCCGTTGTGAAACGGCTTGGAACGACAACGAACCCTAGTCGACTGCAGAATGCCGTGTGATGGTTTTGCTGGTTTCGTTGGTTTCGTTGAAGCGTAACCTTATTTTGGTTCGCGTGGTGTCGTCACCATCGCGTGTCATCGAGTCAGAAAGCCAACAGGTGCGACGCTGTGATCGGCATGTGACCAACGCGACGATATGTACCCTACATGCTCTTTCTATGCCTCAATGATAAGTCTTTGATATATCCGAAACATCAACTACATATCCGCAAAGGACTCTGTAAGATCACGAAAGGGTTGATGAGCTGCAGATCGAAGTTTGTGCCGGTGCGGCAGAGTCGGTGATGGTTCGTATACAGCAGTTACTACCAGTGCGTCAGTCGTCAATCTCACACGAAGAATAAAAGTCATGCAAGCTTGAAACTAGCATGGCTGAGTCAAGTCTGCGAATGTAGATGCCTCCAGTAAGCGCTTCTTGTATCGCCGATTGATAGTGAGGTGGCTCCTACACAATACAGGAGCCTCACGACACCTCAATGCCTTCTCCTCTATTCTGCGTACGAGTTGCGTACGAGTTGAGTTTGTAGTCTATGAGGGCTCGAAAATGGGGTGCACACGAGGTGCAATCGGAGCAAGTGGTGACACTCAGACGACTCTTTGGTCATCCACAACGCGCGCACCAGTGCCGGCGTTTGTTTTTGAGTGGACGGTAGCGGGTGAAGGTCCGAGCGTGCCTAATCGGTCGATCTATGTAATATTTCAGCCTCCGTATCGGTGGCGAAAGGCTTAGAAGATGGGGTTCCTGCAATAGCCGCGCAGATCATCATGCGATCACTCAGAAAAACAATGACACTTCCTTCACAAACTGCTTCCATACACAGTTGCAGGCTGATATTTCAGAGCGATGCGCATGGACCCTCACTGAACCAGTTACACCTGATACGAGGCTGTTACGTTTTTTAAACACTTACGGGCGATGTCACGGTGTGGCATGACTGAGATGCGGCGACTCAGGTCCCGCTGGCGCGGGTACAGGACCATCACAAGATATCGATGCTCTGTGCGTTTCCCCACAACCTGGACGAGAAGGGTGTCACTGAGGCGTAGATGCGGTCGAATAGCAAGTATACAAATCGGAGTTAGCGATGGTTTACATTTGCTTCGTCGGCCATTTATCTCTCCAGCATTCTCCGGCCAAGTCATAGGCGGACCTACAGACTCGAGTACGAGGTCTTCGAACAAAATTGAAACAGAAGCCACAACGCCACCCATTCCTCTGTCGGAAGGTGTGCTAGTGGGTCGGAAAGCGTGAATGGGTAGTATCGGAGAGACACGTGGAGGCCAATTTGTTGAGTGCAACGACAGCAAATTATATGAAGAACTTGCAGCACAGACAGAGTAATGGGAGGCAAGTCAGCTCACCAGACTGAAAACTGGGCGAATGTCCAGCTCCGACGCACTTGAGGGGACCTAACGTATGACGCTCACACCATGAAGTCATGTGGATTATACTAGGCATGCATACATCGACATGACCATACATCTACATCACACACTGGGTGGACCTGTCTGGACGCTAGAGCTATGGAGAACATTCTTGCAGCCGTAAGACTACTAGGCGTGTCATGCAATCCGATGATGATAAGTCGATGTTTCTGACAGCCACAACAATGTCACGTGGACTCACCACAAGAGCATGATCTCCATCAAACACAGGCAGTATCGGAAACGATTCCCTGTAGAAGGACGAGAGCGTATCATCATTTGTGGAAGAAAAGGCAGTGCTCCTACTGGACTGGCCACAATATGCTCGCTGGGTTGTTGCGCGCAGGAGAAGGACGAAAAGCCTATGCTGTAAGAGTAGTGCCCATAACTAAGCGGCATAATCTCCTGGCGCTTCCAGCCGAGAACTCCACAAGCCATGCCTCGAAGTCATATAGCAGGCATGACCCAAAGTGCTCAGCAATGACCTGCTTCAGAGTCATAAATCATGTGTTGTATTGATTTACCCCAATATTCACTTCATTGGAGCCATGTGCGTCGCTTTGGTTTTCTTCCATTTGTTTTACACATCTGTCTAATGCAATTGATAGACAGTATACCACGGAGCTCATCGAATCTGTCTTCACACAACAGTTGACGGTCAATCTAGGCTCTGTGATTCACACTCTTGTACGAATGATTGCTGGTTGGACTATCAAATGGATGGCTATCGTTCAGCTTTCAACCTTCTTTCTATCGCTCGGCGAAGTGTTGGCCAGCGACCGTTTCTTCAGCTAACCTTCGCTTGTAAACCTGTCGCTCCCGGTCATGCTCTGCGGACCGCGACTCAGCAAGGCCTCCAGTAGTAGGAGTACTACATGGAGCTCATGTGTTGTAATGGCGCTATGCCACAATCTGAAATAGGGGAAGTACCACGAGACGGGCCTACAGAGTCGGTAGAGAACGAATCGACACCTTTGCACCTACTGACTGCATGTCTAACGAATCGGTAGAGAGGTATAGATCCCTGCAGTATACCAAAAGCGCACTCGATGACCTGTGCTTACAGGTAAAGCTGATGCCGTCGACAAAGTGTGGCGACTGATCCGTCAATCGGACAAGACCCTTCTTTTTTTTGTCTCCCTTCTTACCTCAGAGCTCGCATTGCACTCGGCCGACGAAGCGTGACCACGTTGCTGAACATGGGAACGTTTTGTACGAAACAGAATTGTAACGTATTACTGGCAAGATCGACGTCGAGCTCATGTGCAGCAATAGTAGAGTTGTTGCTAATTCGAACACTGCCAAGTGCTTCTCCAAATATAGAGACGGTGTCAGTCTGATGAACTTTCGGTCATTTCGAACCGTATTATCGCAATTGCATGACGATTGCATGTCAGTTGCACGTTGCAATCGTTTGATCGTGAATCTGGTCAAATGCTCACGCACCATCTCAGCGCATTGTATAGTTATCTCGTTGCGTGCATCAAGGTATGTGTGGTTGATGCCGAATGCTATATTCTAGAAGTGCTATTGTCACCGAATACGTATACAAGCACAAATGCAGCTTGACAATTGGTTTGATTGCATGAGAAGTAATTCTTCTTTGTATGAGCCTTATATGTGTCAGAGAACGAATTCGTCATGCTGAGTTCCTGATGCATTGCATGTCGTTCACGTGGTATGAAAATCACAATCAGAGCACTGTATGACAAAAACACCTTCTTGTGCAGACATTCTTCGGTTCATAACATTTGAATTCCTACAGAATGTGCAGACAAACTACCTTGTACACCACCTGAATAAATACAAGCCTCGTATTAAATGGAATCAAATGGACACTACACCGCTGCTTCGACATAGCACAGTGGCCAGTCAAGCCGATATGCTTTACGTGAACGCTAAGCTGATACCCGCAACATTTGTCAAAAACTGAGATAAAGCAAATACACAGAATGAATGAACACAGAATGATTTGCATGACGCAATCTTTTTTCTTAACATTTTGCGATCAGAATTTACGGAAGTTTATCGCCGCCTGCTTCTGCTAGATAGAAAGATGATTCTCGATCATGTACCACACAGCACATCCATACAAAACATTTGCTTGCGACGTCTTCGACAGTCTTAAACAGGTTTGGAGGCACCCACATCTAAACACTAAATAGCACTGCATGTGCCAGATGAAGCGTGTGACAGTAAAGCTAAGGTGCAAATGAAGCGCGAGTGATAGCACATGCGAAGACTACTCATCTGCAAGTGAAATATCCTGGAGGCGCGTATGCGATACGTGCTGATGTCGTTGAATTTATATTTGTGTAATTGTTTGCACGTTGCTTGTTCGAAAAGAAGGAGGGGTATGCCAAAGAAGACGGCAATTTGATCTTCACGACAAGCCCCGCAGGTATGAGATCACTTCTGCTGTCAAGCAGGACTTCATCGCTCTATATAACAAACTGTGACAGTGCTGTAGTCACGACCGATTGCAATACAATGGATACATGCGCGAAGTAGTTCGCGTTAGATGTATGCCGTCAAAAAGGATAGCGAGATGGGTGTTTGGTGTGGCAATTGGTACGTAATGGTCAGTCGACGAAAAGAGCAAGCAACTTCCACATAGATCCGCGAGCCTAATGTAAGGAAGAAACAGTGCAATCAGTTTGCTTGTTGCTGCCGTAATGAACGGAGAGTGGCCGATATTCACAATCAATACATATCTTTGCTTGTAGGAAACGACGTGTGGTGCGCGCTTGCATCGGCCTATCTTGAGCTGTGAATAGCTAGCTGCAAGTTGCCTCATATGTAGCCAACATACGTGTTGATGCAAGTTTGCCGAATAGCATATTGGAGTGCCAGCGTCAAGAATTGAGCCACGTTTCCACATCTCACGGTTTTGGTCACGGATGTGCGTGTTAGACCACGATATCTCAATTTGGGCGAGTACAACGATCGATACTGCACAGCAAAATGCCCTGACACAGTGTCTGACGTTCGCTGCTTGCCGATGTCTTTCGTAGGCAGTGCGCTACAAAGTTCATTCGTATGCAACAACGCCTAACTCGAGCCGGTTGCATTTGATGCGACAGCGTGCAGGCTATATTCAGGCGGCGTGGCACCAGACCATGGACGTTGCATTTAGACGACTTCGTACACGTCAATGAGGTGTAGAGTGCAGACATGTTATGACAAAACAACTAAATTTCGGGGATGACGGGCCGATGTAAAAGCTTGATGCCTTCGACCCCGGGAGAAGGAGTGCACACTGGTGCACACGTGCTTCGAGACCATCACTCATCACACGAATGGAACCCGAAAATGACGCTGAATGACGCTGAAGTTTACAACGTGTTACATAAAAGCTTCAATGTATAGCGTACTTGTAATGGGGCACCGACAAGTACGTACTGGTTTGCCAGTACGGCGTTAACCTCTCACTGAATACAGTGAAGGTCAGTGCCCTGATATGTATAGCACTAATACAGAGGATGGTAAGCGACTAAGATAAAGAAGACCCTAGTCGTGGTAAAAGTAAAACTGTTACTTAAACAATTAAGTCCTACAACTCTTGTTTCTCTCGTTCGTCCCGACTTCATTATATTAATATGATCGAATGCAAGATGATGTCTACTCACCACCCATTGCGCGCGTCGAGCAGCGATTGGCTGGTTGATATAGTCACAATATCAACCAATGAGTAGCCCTTCGGTCATCCCAACAATTCCACTGTGCTTCGTGATATTGTTAAAAGAAAATTCAACGTAATATACGTTGTTGCCATTTTCTTCTTGATGACAAATAGATGTAATGGGCTTTCCCATTACATCACCCATCGCGTAATTGATAGTCGCCGTGTGTATAGAACCTTGGTGGCCACCCGCTGGCCACCATTGGGACAGGATGCACCTGTCTGGTCAGATCCATTCATAACTGACCTTTCCTCGCATAGTTAACATGTCTGTGCGGGAAGACCCAAAGAAGTCACAGCCTGTTGCTGCAGGCGCACGTGATATCACACCTCGCGCACACGATGACTCCGAGTTAGGGGTCGTCTTCTGTGGCGAGTCGGATGTGTCTGAATCGAGAAAGGCTCCAGCAGCATTGCAACAACCTACGGTGCCTCTTTCTTTAACTAAGGAACTGCCGAAAGAAAGAACTCGCGACTTGCAGCAGAGTCTGTTCGGCAGTGATGATGAGTCCGGTGACGAGTACTACAAATCATCACCACGATCAACTCGTGCGTCTTCGCACGAGCGTGTTGACGATTGCGCGAGCTGTCGTAGCACTGAAGCTCGTGGTATCGACGATGGTACCACGTTAAAATATGATGAGTGAAACCTTGGCGTTTGCCTAACAGCTCATCAACAGCCTGCCCCACGAGACCAGCCAACACCATCATATTCTATTATTTGATGCGACCAAGTTTCATGGCTTGTACTCTAGCGCGAGAGACTTTCGCGCTGAAGAAGACTCCTATCTCGATGCTTTCCTCAAGAATCGATGGTACAATGGTAATCAAAAGCGATACAAGACCTCGATTTAAAAAGCGTGGAACGCTTTTTTCCAAAACGTCAAGAACTTTGGACGTAAAGCCTGACTCCAAAAACTTGATACAGTACGCATCGAGTTCGAGATACAAACACCAACCGGTGCAAGATACCGGTTGCGTCGATTGTCACGTGAAGCAGGCATACCTTGCCTCACATAGGGTGACCGTTGTGCGAGTTGTGTCGAAAACCCGCAACGTGCTAAAAGGGAAGTGTAGTCCCTAAGTTCGCCCTGGGGAAGGGCACACATCTCGTCTAAGATGCGGGACGCGATACAAACTTGGAGTCCATCTACAAGCGCCAAAAGCGCGTCTTTACCGATGGGATCGAGGACCAATCGGATGGATCTCGTCTAACTATCAGACGAGACCTTAAACACCAGCTATCAGCTGGGACCGAGGCTTCCAGCTATCATACGAAAGTGGATACCCCGGCCAGCGGACAAGGTAACTTGTCCGATCCCCTTTCTTCACGCAATGGATCAAGATACGCTTAACGTGTTAGCGTTGACTACCGTGAGAATCCACTAGTGGCTCCGGTGGTAATGTAAAGCCAAGGTGCGGCTCAGCCTAAGAACATGCAGGAGACTTCAGGGGGCCACGAACGCGTCCTAACCAAGTTGAGGGGGGACGTGGAGCACGACTTCACTTTTTAAAACGACTTGCTGACGGTCGTGTGACTTTTCCGTACCGATAGGGAGAAAGATCGATCGATATCCGCGTTCTCTCAGCTTTAGAACGAGGGCGAGACTCGTCACTTGCGCGACGAGCTAGAGGCAGCTCGTCGCGAGAGAGCATTGATGAGTAATCAACATGAGAGATTGGTCTGTGATCAAAATAATCTGTTAGGGATTCTTAAGCGTGTAGGCTGTCTCCGTTTTCGAAGGAGGCCTCGTTCTGATAGTACGGGCGGAGATGACCAACATAAAACGTAGGATGCGTGCGCATCCTACGAGGCACCTCAATTGTGTATGTATTGCCTTTGAGGCTCCGTACACGAAAGGGACCAAAGTATTTTGGCAGTAGTTTACTACTGCCGACATTAGTGACTGTATGTCTAGGTAGGTTTACCTTAGACAGTACTACTAGGTATCTGACCCTTGAGAGAAAGAAAAATTGCTCTTCCATTATTGTCTGCGTACGTTTCTGTCGTTTCACCGCGTTAGCGATGGAGTCTCGAAAGAAACGAACCACCTCTTCTCGAGTGAAAAAAATTTCTTGGCTGACTCGTTGTTAAGTCGTTCAGTGCGCATAGTGAGCACTGCTAAGAGATCATTCTCCTCTACACAGAGGGTGTCGATGTACCCACCGGTAGATCGGCCACGATGATTAATATATCAGCATCGTCATCATTGTCTGACGTAGCAGCGTCATCGCTACTACGAAGAAGAACTTCGACGATGTCCATAATATCGACATCGGCGTCAAACGTATCGGCGTGAGCGATGATATGTGATGAGCACGAGCCAAAACGGGTTTTGCTCGAGCGAGCCCCTCCCTTTTAATTTATAGTCAATCTTTATCAAGGCGGAAATACGTGGTTGGCGTAAGCCATTAACGAAAAACGGTGTATGCGTCGTGGACGCATGCAAGGGGTTATTTAGGACGAATTTAACCATCGGCATGAACGTACTCCAACTCGAAAAGGTATGGACGTAATCTCGAAGTATCTCTTCGAGGACACGGTGTGCACGTTCTATCTGACCATTAGTTTCGGAATCATCAGAGGTTGACATCTTCAAACGTGTATACAATGTACGGAACTCGAATTGCCAAAATCCTGCCTTTAAATCGAGGGTCACGGTCAGACACGTGTTCACGGGTTAACCCGTGGAGTCGAAACATTGTGCCGATGAAGACAAGCGCACATCCGTGTGCAGTGATTAATATGGTAACCGCAGCAAGATGCACTATCATTCTGAATTGATCCACAAACACAAGAAAATCTATATTCTTGAGAGTGTCTTCGGGTTTTCCGAAGATAAAGTATATAAAATGGACTCCCAACACTCTGTCGAGACCGGCAGAGGTTGTAATGGACCGCGGGATGAAATACTAGACTTCCTTCGCTGGCAGACCTGTCAACGACGAATGTACTTGCGCGCAAGTGATACTGGCGTGGCCAGTATAATTCCCGACTTACCGTAAGATAAATCTTTCTCTACCACGATGTCCACCTGTACAGGCATCATGACATTCGAACATGATGCCTGAATGCAAATCATCATGATAGGGAACAAAGACACGAGGAGTGTCGTCAGCAACCGCTGTGTCGTACAGTAGACCATAGCGAGTCGTGAATCGATAGAAAAAGAGAAGGTAAAGAGCCGAAAATCCAAATGGATTTCCGCGATGGACTTGCAAGGTGATCCATCAAATGGAGGAGATTCGTATGTTTTGCGTATGACTTTCTTAAGTTGTTGTGTAAAGGGGACGAAGGCACACTGACTTATATTCATGCAACAGGGGGAAAAGCCCTAATTGAAGTGCTCAGTCGGCTCAAAATCGGGCGGACGCTAAAGCGCATCAGCGACGACTTTCAGTCGTCCTTGTTTATACAACACGGAGAAGTTGTACTGCGCGAAGAAAGACACACACCTCGCCATTCGTTGCGAAAGATGTGGACTTTTTTCGGCCGTGCGTAGTGACGCATGGTCCGTACACACGATGAACGGTCTATATTTTAAGAGAAAGACGTGGAATTTCGATATTGAAAGTTCATGGCAAGGAGTTTCTTGTCAGGCACTAAATAATTTCGTCCTGCTGGTTGCAGTTGAAGCGACTAATTGCAGACGAGGCGCTCTGCGCCGTCTGTGTCATATGGCATCGACGTACAGCCGATTCCGGAATCGCTGGCGTCACAGACCACGTTAAATTGTCTAATCTGGTCGTAATTTGCCAAGATAAGCGATTGCAGCAAGCTTTGGTTTGATATTTTATGAAGGAACGCTGAAATTCAGCGTTTCATGACCACTTCACAGTTTCCTTAAGATCCAAGAAAGACGCACACTCATCTCGGCGTAGTTACGCGAGTACATGTGCAAGTACTCCGCTAGCCCAAGGAACTTGCGAAATTCATTAAAATCGACTGTTACGGGCCAGTCGGTGATCGTCTTGATCTTTTCGGGATCAGGGCGTACGCCGTGCTTCCCCATTATAGAACACGAAGCGGTATCTCGCTAGCCGCGAATATAAACTTCTTGCGGTTGGCGTACAAATTATTCTTCCGCAAAATTTTATAGAACTCGACTAACGTGTGTTCTGTGAGCTTCCACGTCAATCTTTCAGTCCATAGCCCGGCTATGGACGAATACATCGTCAAACAACTCGGTGCAAAATCCCGCATCAGTCTCAACAGAATTGTTACACATCTGTTGATCATCGCAGGGTCATTACTGAGATCCTGTGGTATCACAAACCATTTCCAAAGCATTCCGCTTGAAGTGATCACTGCTTTGTACGGGATTTCCCGTTCAGGCATGATGATCTGATAGAATCCATCCATCAGATCCATGGATGAGAAGATGGTACTCTTTGACACAACATTAATGATAACGTCCTTTTTCGGTATCGGCGTCTGAGCCGGTACCGTTGCAGCATTCAACTTGTTGAATGCGTGCACTATCCGCCACCCCCCTGTGGCCTTTCGCACACAGAAGGTCGAAGATCTGTGAGGGGAATTTGGTTCCTTCACATGGCCGGACGCTAAGCGATAGGTAAAGATCTTATCGATCGCTAGTACTTGTTCACAAGGTAGTGGCCACTGCTTCATGACACAGTACTTCAAGTACGGTTTGAGCTAAATCTCATGACGAGTGCCTTTGATTTTTGACAATTCACAACGCACAGATTCAGGAAATACGTCCTTGAATTTGATTAATCCTCATACAAAGAATTTGCCTGAAGCGACTTCCAGGATTGAGCTTCATACCTTTCAATCCGTGTCTTCTCATTGATGACACTCTCGTCCATCGATGCTGCTGAAAACTCGTTCTCTTTCATTAAACACCATTGATGAACGAATATCAATGACGTACTTGTCCTCTGCAACAAGTACACAGATCTGCGTGACCGTGCCACTAGGCATATCATGTAATAATTGTTTTGTTTTCAACGCTGACAATTGAATTATCTTCGATGTTAACTTCAGAGGCACAACCACATCAAGTGTATAGGCGCCTACGCTTGATCCATCATTGATCAAGAAATTCAATGTCTTGGTTAATTCCTGGAAAGTAACATCTACAGGAATCTGAAGACTGTCTCCGTCAGCATTTACCACTTGAGTAACGTCTTTCTTAAGTACATGGGGGACTCTTTTCCTCCACGTCTTCTGAAAGTGACAGTGCAACCCCCGTCAGGTAACGATCGTCTACGGTCGACTTCCTAGTCGACCTATGACCTCCGTGTTGCCGATCACCGACAACCGGTTTCTTCTCTCTCGGATGCTGCGTTTCCGGAATGCTTCCTTCACTCATTCCACTCGTCTTCGAGTGGTGGATCTTTGGAGTTAACTGTAAACTTGCAAAGTCGCCGGGAGTT
The DNA here is from genome assembly GCA_947650285.1 of Hyaloperonospora brassicae. Classification (NCBI taxonomy): domain Eukaryota; phylum Oomycota; class Peronosporomycetes; order Peronosporales; family Peronosporaceae; genus Hyaloperonospora; species Hyaloperonospora brassicae. The sequence goes on from CANTFL010000740.1 coordinate 124,772, forward strand.
ATCTTCACAATGTAGTGATCGTATATACTGCAATCTTGTACAGCTGTGCTAACGACCGTATTACAAGTGAAATGATCGCACTCACTCGAAATACATCCACATTATAGTAATCCTTTTGAGACGTAGTAGAAGTCCATCTAATGAACAAGAGGCAGGCATCTTTAAGGATCGATGATTCCAGCTCACCCTTAGCTCTTATCTCCTAAGCCAAGTCAGAACTAGGATGACATCAAACTTGTCATCCAAATCCAGTACGATAAAATCATCGTCGTACTGTTCGCCTTCTAACTCGCCAGAATTCCGACTACACGTTTCTTCACAGTAACAAATGCGCCTGTCGCTAGGCGCACCATCGTTCTCGTCGGAGCGATTCCCGGTTCGACGAGCTTAAGCCTACGACCCTCTAGTGACTGGCGACGAACAAAGTTGTTTGACGCCCACGGTCAACTAGGGCGCGAAGTGACAAATAGATTGTCATTTAAATCGTCAAGGTGATGAGAAACAACTCATCACCAGGTACAGAGACACACATTGAATGTGTGTCGGGAGCAACCTTCGTCAAGAGATTTACAATTTGTCTTGTTGTTGCTGTAATAGTAGGGCGATCCGTCTTCACTGACCCCAACTATTTTTTGGTGGTCCTCCTCGCTGCTGCGGCTTTGCAACAGCGTCGGACCCTCGTCCTCCAGCTCTCCTGGCTGGGGGACGGTTACTACGCTTAGCACCGCGAGGTACTGATCCGGGGCCACTGTGTTCATGTGAGTAGTGTCCCAGTTAAAAACAGCGATGGCATCCCAGCGATCTCTTGTCATTCGCAGGGCGAGGTTTCTTTCCCTCGACGTAATTGAGGCCCATTGGCTCTGGACCTCCGACCTCTGGTCTTCTCTGTGAGCGATAAGGGGTCAACGTAGTGTGAACCCGTCTCCCTCTTAAGGCTTTCTGTTCCGCAGCGTTGATTGTATTCAAGATCATCATGAGCTCTCTGCGGAACAGGTGATCCCTGACGCGACCATCTGGAAGTCCTTGAATGAATATTGTGATCAACACAAATTTACTCACAGGATTCGCTACCATTCAACTTGAAAGGTAACGCACATGTTGGGCGTAAGCGTAAACATTACGCTTACCCTAATTGAGTTGCAAGAGCTCTGATAGAGTCCTGAACTCTGCCCTTGGAGGCTTAAACGTTTCGCTGAGCAGGGTCTTGACGATCCTTAACGACCCAAACACGTTTGGGTCGTGCAACTTGAGACTCAGGGCTTAGTTCCTGGCGCCCCTGCCTATTATGACCAAGCAGATGCGACTTGCATTCTTTCATATTCGATGCTACGGGCCTTGACGGTACCGTCTACCTCTACGAACCATCTCAGCAGGGAGTCTTCCTTGGCTACCCAGTACTTGGAGATCTCTAGCTTTAGAGGGTCCCGTCGACGGTCACGCGTCGACTCTGCGGACTGAGACTTCTGGTGTATCAAAGTTTCAGTTTGCTAGTGATCTTGTTGTTGCAACAAGGTCATCTGCGCTCGTCACTCATCAAGTTTTCGTTGCGAGGACTTGCTGATGGTGGCATGCTGTTGGTCCCTATCCCTCGTGGATAGCATGGCCCAGATAGCTTCTTCGCCAACGGTCGAACTTATTTCTTCGATCGCACTCCATTCGACGTCGCTCATACAGGAAAAGCTTCAACGGATACAGTGAAAGCTGTCGCCTTCTGTATCGTCCAACATGTTCATGTTGGGCGATGCGAATGTGGTCGTTGGACGGAATTTAAAAAGCTACCATGTGTAAGGGAGCACCGACAAGTACGTACTGGTTTGCCAGTACGGCGTTAACCTCTCACTGAATACAGTGAAGGTCAGTGCCCTGATATGTATAGCACTAATACAGAGGATGGTAAGCGACTAAGATAAAGAAGACCCTAGTCGTGGTAAAAGCAAAACTGTTACTTAAACAATTAAGTCCTACAACTCTTGTTTCTCTCGTTCGTCCCGACTTCATTATATTAATATGATCGAATGCAAGATGATGTCTACTCACCACCCATTGCGCGCGTCTAGCAGCGATTGGCTGGTTGATATAGTCACAATATCAACCAATGAGTAGCCCTTCGGTCATCCCAACAATTCCACTGTGCTTCGTGATATTGTTAAAAGAAAATTCAACGTAATATACGTTGTTGCCATTTTCTTCTTGATGACAAATAGATGTAATGGGCTTTCCCGTTACAGTACTAGCTTGATGCAAAAGACATCCTAAAGCTTTTAGGAACAAGGATGTATGCGAAGGTACACCTAGCCTTCAAGCGAAGGAGAGAGTCGAAGAACGTAAGATAGAAATAGCAACCGCAACCTGGAATTTGAATGCGCAATCGATGTCGACATGTCCAAACTTCACGTGCGTATGTGTTTATCAACGTGCAGAGGTTAATCAAATATCGCTGCTTTTCACCTATTGCAACAAATCGATAAATAATAAGCTATTCGATGGAAAGGTAACAGCTTGTGCTCCATCGAGTCGGCTGCACCAATCGTATGTCGTCAGCCAATTCACGCTTTCCATCACACACTTGACAGTTAAGCAGCGGCTGTCATGCACGTGTTGTCCGGGCTGCAGCTTTTGTATTAACTTTGGTACAATGGCTGCGCCCGGGCCTGTTGTAGATTTCCACTTGCACCGCTCGATCGCCTCTTTACGCTCACTTGCGTCAGCAACTCGATCCATGCTCTCAACACTTTTCTTGCGTACCATCGCATCAACGAGAGCATCGGCTTGCTGTAAATCAGCACACCATTGCCTCTAGAGACAGTATATGCTCGACAAGCTATGTTTTCTTCTTTGCTGCTAACGAGTCTGTGTCGTAGCTCAACAAAGTATTGCGTCCAAAACGTCTTCATCTACGATCTGTGCATCAGTGCATACGCTGCACAAGACTAAGAGCGCCCATAGCCTGCGCATCTGGACGTGTATACCTGCTATTGCTTGTACGACTTCGTCGCATCGAAAGCCATTGGCGAGTCCGCCATCGAAAAGCATCGATTGTAATGCATCCAGAATTAAGCCGCGTATTCAGTCGCCAGGCGTTGCCAAGTAGGCAGCCAACGGCAACTTTGATGGGTTCAGCGACTCGCTGCATCGATCGAGAGTGTGACCGACTGTCTCATTCGCGACGTATCTTCCCATGACGTCGTCGTACCACCGCACGCCATCGACGATAGCTCGCATTATCGAGTGAGTAAACGCGTCTGTATCGCCATGACAAAAGCCACTGTGACTACAATAGCGCATCGACTTGGGACAATGCGTTCGTTCATTTATACATGCGATGCACGAAGCTGTAAATACTTCTCCGTCCTTCCCTATCCGTCTTGCACTGCATCCTATTGCCTGAGCGCTTTTCCCGCTCAACAAAAGGTGGTAAACACCTACGACCAGCCGTCGATCTTATGATCTCGAGAGAGACCGTTGACAGAGAGACCCTTGAGAGAGAGACAATGTCGCATTAAGCGCACATATACACAGCACTTTGCAATCGACCGCCTCTCTTCCACTATCTCACACATGAGGGCTTCGATCGCTTCGCTATGTTTCGCTTTCGCTCTCTGCTCGTCCGGTCGATTGCCACAGATACGAGCGATCGATTACGCGGGTGGCTGGATCAACAGCTCCGTGTCCACTGGCCTGTGCGTCGACATTTGCTCTGCCCCCAGTGCCACGTGCTTGACCAAAGACCCCGCGTGTCTGGCCAAGCAGAACGTACCGGAGGACTTTGACTACCTCGTGCTCGAGCAGCTCTTCGTCCCGCAATTCTGTCGGGATCTTCTCGTGGGCGTAGACGGCACGATCTCGCACCAGAATGTCAACCCGTACCCAATGGGCATCACCTGTAGCCCGTATCGACATGTATTGGCTTTTCGTCCATTTTCGTATTAGTCGAGGTGCCTTACACAGCGACACGTCTTGCCGTTTTTGTGAATGGATACCGCTTCGGTCCACGTGACGCATATTGTGGTATTCGGTGAACCTTTGCCGAATACTATAATATATTGTGTAAAGGTTTACCTTAGCGCCACTTCTCGTTGTTTTGGTCTTCGATAGTTTCTATAAGGTGATCCTAGGGAAGGAAGACATTTGCGGGGCCTCTGTCATCGCTGTCGAGTGGACTACTGAGTTTAACATTTTGGCCTACGCTGCCTATACTGCTGTATAACCTTGCGATCGGTCTGCCTTTACGCTAGTTGCTACTTTTCTCAATGATTTCGATCACATGTCGTGCCGCCTGACCAATTGGACGAAATCAATAGTAATTTGTTTATAGTCTCGCGAATTTGCGCTACCGCTAGACACATGTGGCCTCACTCTGCAGTCTTCCAGCGACTCTTGCCTTTAAATTTGTATTCTATGGGAAGACAGGACGCGATAGTCGATAACTGGTACGAGTGCATCCGACAAATAAAGTGCCGATTTATACTAGCTCGACCGACGAACCACATCGTGTAACAACGTGCTCAGCTTGCCAGTGCCATCGCGGTCCCAAATCCATTTTCTTAGCACGGCACTGTTGACCTCACCTGCCGTGATTTAGCAGTTGCACAGCTTGATGATAGACTTTATCTGGGACCTTCGAATCGGCAAGATGTCTCAACCCTAGGTCTTTTCCGAGATGGCCACACGACAGTTCCAGCAGGGTGCGCTAGCGGCGCCTTGTATTCGAATGGAACTGATGTCAGTGGAGGCGAAAAGAGTTAGACAGTGGGCTGCTGATTTTACTTTGCGATATCTAATCTTTAGCAACTTCTTTTGGGGCGCTAGCGAGTTGGAACGACCGGTATCATGACGTGTTGGACGAAAGACTAGTAATCTCAATATCGATCGACTCTCTGGCTGAACATTTCAGAAATTGTTGAAACTTCAGCGACTCGTCATCCCCGCTAGGGTTTCGATGAGGAGGTCTTTTGACGAGCTGTCTACTTTACGTCGAGATACGACATTAAATACACTGACGATTGTTCTATCAATATTGATGTTCGCCGGGTGATTTATGGGAAACTACGTGCCTTGTAGATTGGTAAAGAAAAGTAGCAGCATTAGGGCGTATTGACCACAGGTTGCTGTTCTGCGCCATGCTCAAGGATAAGTCGTGGATGAGGGATCGACGGCGTCAGGCTCTTATTTCAAACAGGGACAAAATTACGAGAAATTATAATGATCTAGGTATTACAACTTTTAAGGCGGATATTCGTAGTTGCACTGTCTTCTTTTCGCTTACGCGTAAAATGGCCAACGAATATGCGGCAAACCAGTGGCGTTCTAGGTACTTTTTCTATGTTCTCTTTACAATTTTTAAGCACTGTAATTCGAACACTTAAGTTGGAATCTTAAATCAAGTGCTCAATAAAGGCACAACATTTTCATGACCGACTTCTCACTAGGCTGGTCCATCGCTGACACGTTTCGATACAGGCATGGAATGCAACTTAATTAAAATTTTGTCGATATTTATGTCATGCAATATATCCGCGTCTACATCCAGTGCTTTTGTTCACTTTGGTGCGCATCCCGCACTCACGCGCGTTGTACAAATGTGGTCTGGACGGAGAAGATGGCGGTCACAATAAAAAAATCAAACAGTCTATTAAATGATGAAGTTATTATAAAAACTAGACTTCTTGATGAAATTGTGATGACGAAAAACTTCATCGCAATTTCGACAAGGACCACTTGGTTCATATTCGACGAATACGAACGTCTATATTGACTAACGCTTTTACGCTTTATCGTCTAGAGAGCAACAGCTGTGTTCTCTAGAAGTAGGTTGCACGACATATCTCGTGTGCCCCGTACCTGAATTTTTCGGCGGTTCTTCCATTTCTGATACTTTTTGTATTTTGGATCTACCCTAGAGCGCGTTCTAACAGGAAGTATTTACTGTTCTGGGAGACGACTTAAATTCATCGCGAAGGCTGACTAAAATGGCTGAATAAAAGACTGGGTGTTCGGCATAGACTTCTTGAGATCCCGCAACATGTGTGCAATTACGTTTAGCAATATTTCAATCCAGAAGAAATTCTTTCAACAGGTAGGATGAGGTATTTCCAGCAGCTCGCGATCTTTGAACTCTTGTCGTATCTACGATACTCAATGTCATAGGGGTCGAGCGCCTCCGACGCATGGACGATTCGCCTTTGCCACGAAAGGTGCCCAAGCCAGAGCCAAGACCCTGTTCGACGATCTGACAAAGGGTTTCGGAGACCGCCATAGTAGCCCGACATGAGAGGACTCGGGCAACGCTTTGTCCACGTAAGATCAGCATTCTCTGATACTCTCCTATTCTTCAAAATGTTGTCTACTTTAAAGGACCATTTTTTAATCTGGTGCCCAGGAGTGCTGTACCTCCTATAATTTGGACGGACGATCCCGAGAAAATCCGAGTCTGTAAAGGGCTGATCCGTCATTGTCCTACTTCACATCTAGACCAAAGCTTCATGTAATATGTGAATACCCAGAATGGTCCATACCTCTGCAGATAATACTAATATTGTTACGAAATATCGATTTCTTGTCCATAGTCTTTTTCGTAAGCGAAGGATAGCGTTTACTCGCCCCTGTATGTAATTTGCGACAATTATTTGATACTTAGAACCTTTGCACGCACCACCCTCCACGTTAATCACACTCCATGCGGCTTTTTGGACAGACACAAGTCTTATCGACCGATATCTATGTATTCTGCTGTGTAGCGGAGATATACATCTCCTTGAGTCAGAGGAAGAATTAACGCTCTTCAGCAAACTCTGTTTAAAGAACTCGACTCAGAGCGTCAAAGAGCTTGAAGGGCTTACGGTTCCCTATCCAGGTTACCAACGATTCAAAAATTCACAGCACAGAGTGCTTAAGCGTAGCTACCTGTACAAGGCGTTGCTAGATATTATTAACGATCAAAGCCGCTTTGGGAAGGCACGTGTCTTAATAGATCAAAAGGGGAACTGAACTTTATTTCTTTTTTTGAAAAGAGCACCTCGAACTAAACGTACTAAATCTAGACACTACTATTCGAATAAATACCTCTTTAAGATTTAGTAATTTGGCGACCGACACAATTCAGATCCAACAACTGATGTAGCGTTCTTATAGCATCATTCATGGGACTTTGTACCTTGTGTAAACCACTCATGTTGTGTAAACCAATTATACCTCTTCCTTCTAGACTGAAGTTACCAAAAAAAAACGTCAATCGAATTCTTTTATCGAAGAGAACGGTGAGCGTGCGCTTCAACCTCACAACTTGTCAAAGTACTACGTATCATAACATTGCCACTTCAAGATTCTCTGACCCTTACCTCATATCTCAAATATGATGAGAAGGTGGACTGTGGTAGCGATAACAGTGTCTATGGTGGAGAAGGGACGATACCCAACCCACTTGATTCCAAAATGCTATTTCTCTTGGCACCCAATCCGTTTGTCTAAGGTGATGAAACCAGCGTGACAGCGGCGCAGCATCATGCGATATATGCAGGTGAAAATATCATCACCAACCCACTCGACGAGAAGAAAGAGGTAAATCTTCAGCGAGACGAGAGTGCTTTTTGTCGTTTCAGGCCGAAAGGGTCCTCCAAAGCAATTGCGGCTATGCTTTTGCAACAATGGCATCGAAGATTGCCTCCGTCATGAAGAAAATCATAACATTTCGACATGGACCATCGGTCCAGAAGCTACGTCGCCTGAAGGCGATTCCTTCCGCCAGGCATTGTACGATAGATACCTCATCCCGTATTAAAAACAGAAGGTCCGTAAAAAGCGCACCTTAAAAATATAGCTCTAATATCATAGTTTGACAGAGTAGGGGAGTGCCCGTACTGTTGTTGCTCGTAAATTACCTGAAGAGACAGACAATCGATTCATTCTCTGGGTGTATTGTCAACAACATCTTAGCAGTATGACAGCTATGATAAAAACTGCCGATGTGGCCTATGTTCGTTTTAAACAAAAGCTTCGGTAGGAATACGCTAATTTCAAGGCCAGACGTTAGTTGCGTAATCGCTCACGCTATTCTTTGGGTGCGCCGGTAGCCCGTGTTCCGAACATGTGGTGCTGAATAACCCGCTCTTTTCTATTATTATAGGTGAGAAGGGTTCTCCATTGCAAAAATCCCTAGCCGCGATGCTCAATCATCAATGACAAATAGGCGATTTTGTCAAAGGGGTAACTCATGACGTTATGAGATTTCCGACTCCTTATACCCAGGTCACTTCACCTGATACTGATATTGGCCATGAAGACGATGTTGTTTTAGGAACCACTCCACATGGAACTGGTGGGTTCCTTGCTCATCTAGCCGCGTCGGTGGTGGTCGGTGTACCGAAGGATGAGCATGAGAAGGTGCTTTTCGAGCTGAATTGTCTCCGTGAGACCAAAATTAAGACGTAATTTGCGTTCAATGCGACCCAAGGCCGCGTTCAGGCGTTAAAGCTGAGTCTAACGCGAATGAAGCATCAGCTTGACATCATGGTTCGATCTTAGCAGCCAATATAAAGCCCTTATGTTGCTGCTAAAGCGCCTACAAGTTCAAGTGGGATGGTATTAAAAAAGCTTTAGTAAGTAGTGAAATGTTAGACACGGTGTGCGCGCACAGTTTCGCGGAAGTTAAAAGCGTACACAATTCCCTTCGTCGCTACGAACGTGAATGGTCCAATAAAGCGCGGACGCGACTTTGATCTGAACATAGCAGCCAAAGCTTTGGTAAACTAGCGCAACTACTCCGTAATATGTCACCGATAGAGCAATTCATTCGCTTGGTGTGACCGTCGGTCTGCGGATGGTTTGCCGTAGACATGTTCAATTGTGTGCAAAGAAACTTGAAGTAAACTTCCAAATTTTTACAATATATTGTCTCTATCGGAGATAACTGCCAACGGCAAACCGTGTTGTCGAAACACTCGATCGATAAACAGCGTAGCTGTACCTTCACCATTAATGGTATCTGGTACCGCCGCTAAATGAGCTGTCTTGCTCATACGGTCAACAAAGACCACGATACCCGTATTGATATACGAATCCTTTGGCAAATTGAATAATGAGTCCATGCTGATGCACTCCCAATACCCCTTGGGTACAGTCAAACTTGCCAGCTGTGCGGCCGCGTGAGGTGAGGGTTTCACCCGTTGACACGTTTCACACGTACGCACATATGTGCTCACCCATTTGTATAGTTTGGGCCACCAATAGCATTGGCTAATTGAGCCATGAGTCTTGTCACGACCGAGATGACCACTCACCGCAGTATCATGTACCTCATATATGATCCTATACTTTAACGCATCACCATGAGACACAACGATGCGAGGGGTATCCTCCACATCCGTGCTATAGCACAACAGGCCTTGATCGATCGAATATCGATGTAACCTCGCACGTAATCGTGCCGACAATTCTATGTCTGAGTCCTCAAACTTCTCTCTCCCTAGAGCACGTAGCAGAGCTACACAGTGTTCATCCTTGGCATATGCCGTACGGATTAGGTCAGTGACCGACGACGACATAGTCGTAACATGAGCAAGATCATAGTCAGGCCTGTGTGACAACGCATCAGCCAAAGCATTCTGCTTGCCCGGTTTATACTTCACCTCGAAGTTGTACTCGGCACAGAAGGAAAGCCAACGAGCCATTCTATGAGAAAGATGAGGCGACTGGGTCGCATTGCGTAGTGACGCATGATCTACATAGATCACAAACGGCTTAGAGTCAAGCAGATGAACTCTGAATTTGACGAGAGCGTACTTCATTGCAAGTAGTTCTCTCCCATGAACTGAATAGTTCTTTTCTGCAGCCTTCAGCTGCCAAAAATCAAACGCAATTACTCGTTCCCGTCCATCAGAATCTGTCTGTAACAGAGCTCTGCTTATGGCACAGTCAGATGCGCCACAGACGACACTGAAAGGTAGAATAGTATCAAGCAAAGCCAAGATTAGCGCATGAACGATACTCTCTATGACAGCTCTAAATGCATTATGCTCGGTGATAGTCCAGCATTACCCCAAATCCGTTTTGAGGAGATTGGATAATGAACGAGCCATATCTGCGTAATTCGCACTATTATATGCAAGTTATTGGTAAGGCCAAGCCACTCACGTAAGCCCTTTTGAGTCTTCGGACCGGCCAATCAATTATGGCTTATACCTTTGTGGGACCCGCTCGAAGGCCTCGCTTACCAATACAGCACCCTAAAAGGGAATCTCTTCTGCACCAAATATGCACCTAGACGCGTTGGCGTACAACTTATTTGTGCGCATGCACTCGAGCACCGCTCGTAAATGTTCAATGTGATTGTCCACATCTGACCGACCGTTCATAGCACGGCTATGGACAAAGATGTCATCAAAGTATGTCTGTGCATAACCTCTGTGAGGTCTGAACAATAGTGTCAATAGACGATTGAATGTAGCCGTGGCATTTGGTATCCTTTGCGGCATAACAAGCCACTCCCGGAGCATACCGCTTGGATTGCCGACCGCTGTCAGCAGAATATCGCTCTCTCGCATAAGAAATTAGTTATAAACATTAACTAAGTCGAGCGCACTGTACACCATGCATCCCACCATATTGCTCTGAAGTTTATCTTGTCTGTAATTGATGTCATTGCCGGGATGGTGGTCGTTTACAGCTTATTGTAAGCATTAGCAAAGATCCACTTTAAATTAGGCTTTTGACGCAGGGATTGGTGTGGAATGGGGAGATCAGCTTTCCCGAACCGATCCCACCGCGTGCTTTGCACGATAGAAGTCGTCAATTACTTCACACGGATCCTTCCGTAGAGGCCACCGCTCTGTTACACATTATTTGGTTCTACAAACCAAGTCAATCTTATGACGAACACCTCTATCAGGCGGTAAGAAAGATGGTGGGTTGTGACACATCACGTCTTGAAACTCCTATACCAAAGTGTAGAACGAATGAAGAGGATTCTCAACGATTAAGGATTGACAATGCGCACCGAGTGTCGCTTGTTTATCTCAAGTAAATGATTCATACAATGGCGAGAGAAAAGAAGAGTTCAACTTAACTCAGGTCGAATGGCCAATACATCGGATAACTACTCTGTTTAAAATGATTGGCTAAATTTGACATCATACATTTCTTGTAGCTCAAATCGAGTACCAATGATGCAAGATTCTCAAGACTAATCTTTCTATCCACATAGCCAGTCACATCTTTGACAATTGTATTTAGTGTATTTGCAATTTTTATATCTACGTGGCGTTATAATCGTTTGGTGCTGAACAATTAACACCCAACGCCAGAATTGTTAATTTAAAAAATCGTCGCTGTTAAAGGCTGGGACAATGGAGTCTTTGTGGTTGCTAACAACTTTAGCACGCCTTAAACGAGAGCTCATGTCTCGACCGACATATGATGAAGTGTTACGTAACTCGAACACTTCACCCAGTGGATTTACACGTACCACTTCACGTGCATCATGTGGCCCTATCCTTGAATGCTTCGACTTTTTGTCTACAATGTCAATCCCGACATTCAGTGAGGTACCATTGTGGCCGCCCTCACTCGGTGAATTTTCACGTGCTAACTCACTCACATCGGAGGAATTGCATTCTTAATGACTCAGCCCTAGGCCAACAATGTCTTCAGCATGCAGTAACCTATTGCCGCAACGAGCTTCACTAAACGGACTACGAATCGTTTTACATTCGGTGAAAGAGATACGCTCACCAATCATGTCATTAAATTTAAATCGATCAACTCGGACATACCGATGTCCCGCACATTGACATCCTCCGTCAATAGCTAGCGCCAATTGTTCTTATATTGCCTAGCAAATGTGGGTTCATGACTCTTCAGCGATTCATTGAGAACATTAGGCGTTGCGCCTAAGGTCTGATATCTCCAATCAATACATGGCTTTTGGCGTTCGAGCAAAGCCATACTTAGGATTAGACCGTATCTCGAATCCAAATCAAATACAAGAAAGCCTTCTGTGCTGTCGACGTCCAAAAATCTAACACGTAAGTTCAACGGAACATTTGGCCCAGTGACGCAACCACCAGTCGATAAACGAACGGTGATTGAGTCACCCTCATTCGCTTTGCGCGCATCAGCACATCGCTGACCCTTTCTCAAGAGAACGACGTCGAGCATAACTACATGAACTTCCGGAATTAATCAAAGTCGATTATGGATCGTCAAAGCCTTTCACTGTCACCTCGGCGACCGCCAACCCAGGCTTGTATCCACGTTCTTTGCTGACGGGCACAGAGCTCTTGGGGCTGAGCCATATATTACTCTACCTCGCGGAGAATTTACATATCTTAGTTATACCCCAGTTGGGCGATTCACACCTACTGGGTGTCGACAATTGCTTGCGCCGTACCAGATTGCTGGGTGAGGCGGGGATCTTGACTCGTAGAGTCAGGTGTTGCTTGCGTAACGGACAACTGGAGAGCAAATGTTTAGCGCTTCCGCACTTAAAACACCGAAAGCACTTCTTGTTGTTGCTGACCAACCTGAATTTCAGCTTCACCTTTATCTTCAGCGTTGCTAAAAGCAATCGTTTCAGTCTTAAAAAATCCGGAGTAACTATAGAGATTGCCCTCAAAAAGATGGGCTTGCACCGGTTCCAACCAAGTTCGAATGACTTAAAGTTGTGCTCAGCATATTTAGCGATGCTCACAGCCTATTTAAAAATTAGAGGGATGGACCCGAAAAACCTCGGTTCTGGCCACGTCAGTGTGAAAACCTTCTACAAATACAGTCACATAAACTGCCTCAGGGAGAGGGTAGGATTGCGTAGCAGCCATTAGATTCATCAACACCTTTACATTGTCCATTAACTATTGCGTACCCTAACGGGCAGAGAAGAGGGCGTAAACGCGCATGATAAGCCTGATTGGGCAGTGAGAAAACTCGCAAAAGTTCGAGCTTGAGCGATCCCCTTGCGGTATACACAGAATCAAATACGTGTTGCACGCCATAGCCCACTCTCTAGATATCCCATCAAGCTTATGGACAGACAGTGCGACTTGCTGGTGCTCAAGTGAAATTAGACCAGATCTCATGGTCAACTTAATCTCACGAATCCAGAGGGTGATATTTCCCTTTTCTTACCGAAGAGGTCTTTAACGTGCACACTGAGGGGACGAGGCTAAGTCACTTTATCTGGCAATGTCACTCATCGTCTTTGCATAGCCGACCCAACTTTGTTTTAACCTGCTATAAAGGGTCGTCTCATTCTCGTGAAGGTCTCGACACGTGCAAATAGCACATCAGGACCGTGTGCAGCTTGGAATTACGCATTTAGTGGCCCTATGACCGCGGTCAGCTAAAAAGGCGCGACCGTTTGAGCCTCATTGAGGTCTATTAATTGCTACATACTTACAGAGGATCCGTCGTAAAGACCCAAGCGTAACATGACTACAAGTGCTACCAAATGTAGCGGAGCTAAACATCTTTTTAAGTCAGAGGAAGAATTAACGCTCTTCAGCAAACTTAGTTTAAAGAACTCGACTCAGAGCGTCAAAGAGCTTGAAGGGCTTACGGTTCCCTATCCAGGTGACAAACGATTCAAAAATTCACAGCACAGAGTGCTCAAGCGTAGCTACCTGTACAAGGCGTTGCTAGATATTATTAACGATCAAAGCCGCTTTGGGAAGGCACGTGTCTTAATAGATCAAAAGGGGAACTGAACTTTATTTCTTTTTTTGAAAAGAGCACCTCAAACTAAACGTACTAAATCTAGACAATAATGTTTGACAGCTCTTAAAAGACCTCGTATTTCGGCGACCGACACAATTCAGATCCAACAACTGATGTAGCGTTCTTATAGCATCATTCATGGGACTTTGTACCTTACGTAAACCACTCATGTTGTGTAACTTCATTACATGCTGGGTGTATCATTATTGCACCGACAATGCAATGGGGGATCGTATGGCAAATATTGCTTTGGATACATAAGCTCTTTGTCAATGGACCCATGTTGTATATTGCGGTGCGAAGGTGATAAAAGTAGATGCGAGCCCTTGATTGTGGTTTAACAACTCAACCAATATTTATGTAAACGTGAAGCGCCTTGACTGCTCCTGTGGGTGCGTATCACTAATACCATGAAAAAATTTAACACTATCGTAGCACGAGCCTTCTCTTCTTTAATTGTCGATTCTCCCGTCTCCGTATACCCAATATACCAACTGCCGTCCTAGAACATACGGCCAACTATCGTCTTTCCTTCAATACCCAGATCAAAATTCAAAAAAACGCATCCTCCGACCATAGTGCTATAAAGAAGGCTACAACTTTACTTGTCAATAATGTCAGCTACTGGCTATAGACATCTCACGCCCCCAGAGGCCCGCGATGACATCTATAAACATAATCATCTCAAAATAAGAGTATTTAGGTCGGCGCTCTGGTGTTCGAACACAATAATTATCATGTTTGTTCAGTAATAGGCGCCTTGGTAACGTTCTAGCCAAGCAACAGGACCTAGCGGGTCAAACGCGATGCTAAATACACCAACAATATTACTTTCTGTAGCCCGTATCGTGCTCGAAGCACACTGACGATCCACGGGCTCTGGCCGAATCACAACGATGGCTACGAGAGCTGCTGTAATACCAGTGCGACGGTCGAAAATGAACCATTCGACGCAGTGCCGTTCGCCACGCGACTCTCTTGTCGCACATGGCCACCCACTGGCTCGGCGCCTCGCAACAGTCGACGCACAATACGCTGTGCAAATTTTACAACCATGAGTTCCAAAAGCACAGCCTGTGCTACGCGACACAAGGGGCGGGCCTCGAAGCTGCTGCGACCACGTACTTGAAGCGACGCTCTACACAGCGGCTCGCCTTCGTGCAGCGACCGAGCAGATCAACGCGTGGGCAGCTCGTGACCCGCACCAGACGACGGTGGCGGCGATTCAGGCGCTGTATGACCGTCACGTGATGGTCTTGTGCTCAGCGGTGGACGGCGAGAACCAGCTCTCGGTCATTCGCACGTGCTTTGACAAGCCCACGGTGATCGATCGCCAAGGCGCGACGACGCAGATTGACTGTGCCAACGCGACGGCCACGGCCACGTTCTCTGTGTGCTCGGACGACCAGGCGGTCACTCTTTTGCCGTACGTGGCACCGGAGGCAACGACTGCGTCTGCACCTACGGCACTATTTGAGTCGATAAAGTCGAAGTCCTGTCGAGAGCTATTGCTTGCGAGTAACCCGCCGCTCTTTGGCGTAGAAAGATATGATAGAATGCATCGCTGGCGTTCAAAAAAGCAGCCACATTGGACCCACGTCAGACCGGGACGGTAGCTCTACTTCTCGATTTCGCGAAACCCTACTACACACTCTAGCGCCCGTACTTATTGTCGTTGCTGACGTGGCTGGTCTTTTCTCAGCGGTTTGCCTCGGTATTGGAGGCACTCCATCACAATACGACTTGCCAGTTCGTCGTCAACGGCTACCGGTCAAGTAGAAGAGATGTTCGCTGCGGTATTCGTCAAGGGTGCACTATAGCTCCGCTACTTTTAATTCTTGCTCTCAATAGCGTTTGCAGAGTTATACAGGCTCACCCAGAAAAAGCGGCGTGGGGATCCGGTCGGGTGACAAGGCAGAAGTGATAAAGGTGTCTGGGTATGCCGACGATACGGCCGTGTATATCCACGAACGTTGGTAAGTAAAACATGTGGTATCGGTTCTGGATGGATTCTCTGGCGTCTCGAGACTTCACACAAACCGGGCTAAGTCTATGGTGACCGAACTTAATTCTCAAGGTTCAGAAGTGCCCCTAGATACCCAAAGCCTAATACTTTTTGCGCGGCGGGACTCTAGCCCGTAGCTTGGTGTGATGGTCGGGCAGCAAGAAGCTCAATCCGAGAACTGGGATAAATGTATCCGATCTATCTGGTGTCGGCTCGTCCTTGCTCGAGCGAAGACGCACACTGTGGAACAGCGGGGTCGTCTGGCTAGCGCGATCGCGGTCCCCGAAATTATCTTTTTGGCACTTCATTGCTGGCCGCCTCTCGGGGTCGTCGCACGACTTCACGGACTACTCATGGACTTTATCCTTGGGGCGAGGTAAGGACAACGTTTCAGATCTTGGGTTCCACAGGAAATGGTCTCGCTTCCTATTCAGCAGGGTGGGCTGGCGATACCATGTATCAGGACGGATTGGATGACAATGGCTGCAACAGCTGTCGGCGAATGGGCGGCAGCCGTCTCGCAACGGAAGCTCCTGATCGGAGACGTTTTCTGGGGGACAGCGAATGGATTGACGTACATCACACCATTCTGGACAGCAGAGGTGCAACCTCAACTTAACACATCCCTCTGGGAGACTGGATCTGCAGTGGTTGGCCTGTCGGCTGCCCGTCACATTCGTCATGGAGACGTGCAGACTGTTAGTCGCCGTGCTTCAATTTTTACTTCTACAGACAACACCGTCTACAACAATGATTGCAGTGTCACTATTGACTTTCGTCACGCGATAACCGTCGAAGTGAGAAACGGTAGTAAGGCAGACGTCACCTCTACGGGCCGTTTCGATAATCGATGGCTAGAGCATGTGACGATGCAAGATATGTCATGGCTCCGGGATCGTCGATATTGCCCGTACAAGCTGCACGGAGCCGGGTTCTCTCGCGATTTACGCACTCTCGGCGATGTACTGTAATGGTCCTAACTACAACCTGGCGTGAATCGCTTCTCGCCTTCTACCGACATGTCAGCACAGTCGATAGCGAAGCGGCGACACTTTGGGTATTTCTGTCTCGCACTTTCTTACAACTTTCCTTCAATTATGTATCTAGCGCTTCCGCACGGGGCCTTGGTCTCGTACTTGGCCAAGGTCCATCAGCATCACGAATGACAACTGGACGAAATAGTGCTTCCCTGTCAGATTTTGACACAGGTATACGTGGCGCCCGTCACAACGATAGTAGAATTTATGCTGGAGTGTGATAGAGCAGCAAGTCAGAACAGAAAGATCCCAGTACATTTAGGGCTATCCGGCGCTTTCACGGGTGGTGCATCTATGGGTCGGTTCAAGACGATGGAAATCACCGAGAAAGATGCTAAAGAAGCTTATAGCCAACTGCCGCTTGCGAACCAGAGAACAACTGTAACGGGGTTACACGTCGACTGGTAGTCGACAATAGGTGTGGTACACACAAGGGATGAGATCCCCTTTAAAGTAATATTCGAACACAAGTATCAATTGTTGAAGACTGATGTCTGTCAACCATTGATTACGAGATCTTTTAATAGGTTTATTTAGGACATGAATGAGTAGGTTATTTACTTTGTTCTAAGGTGTTCTTTTGGGTTAAAAAAAGGAATAAAATTCGGTTCCCATTTTGATCAACATAAGACACGTGCCTCTCTGAGGCGTCTTGCGATCGTAAGGAAGTAGCAACGCCTTGTTGAGGCAGCTACTCCTTGTGCACTTAGTGCGTTTGATTCTTTGAATCGTTTGGTCCCCCTGGAACAGGGAACGTAAGCTCTTTGAGCTTGTTGACTCTTTGAGTCGGGTTCTTCAAACCAAACCTTAGCTCTCGGAGCTGTTGACTCTTTGAGTCGGGTTCGTAGAACCAAAGTTGCTCATTGAGCGTTAAGTCTTCCTCTGACTTAAGGAGCTGTGTAGCTCCGCTACAACAACAGCGCGACCTAAGAAACCTGAAGCAAGGCTTTCAGGATTTTTTTATCTGGCACCGTTATGGTCGCATGGCGTGATTTTTGCCGGATCCGAGCGACATTTTCGACAGAAGTACAAACGCTGTATTGAATCAAGAGTAAGAGCTTCCCGTTATGGAACTGAGCAGCGCACGATCTCTCATGATTCAACAACGAGTACGACAAGAAAACTCTCGCACCAACAAGTCATGTCTTCTGGAGCTGTACCTGCGCAAAACGCCATTGGGCCCATCTGCGGTCGATGTGGCGATATCTAGGAGCTTTTGACGAGGCCGACATGGAAGTCTGGGTATTCGACATGGAGATCCAAGGGCAGGTATCAGCAGACTGGACGCCAGTTCAGCGATCTCGCGCGATAAGCGTTGATCGGTAAAAAGCAATGTCAGTAGTCTTTTACGCGGCAAATGAACTGTGGCGATTCGTCTTTTCGTCGTCGCTACATGCTGTATGAATTGAGCGCCTGAATAGGATGCGAGATTCCACCCTGTCAGAAGAAGCGCACATATACAAGGCTACGTCACATCTGCGTCTTGCACTGACACGATTTCGAAGCTCTGTATACCCCGGAAGGTGGAGTCGATGGCCAGATACTTGCGCAGGTTTGCACTGGCCGACACGCTTCTCCTACACGATGAACCAATTCCACTGAGATCACTACGGCTGGCTGACCCGCCAGGTGTGATGTACCTGCTTTTCTTCGATGGGGAATCTCTAGGAAATACTGAGCCGGGCGGGTCTGGATTCGTCATTGTCAAGCTTCACGCACCTACCCACACAGCCGGCATCGTGTGGGTGGCCAGCATAGCATATGGCAATCCAACTACTACTACTGACAACTTTGCCCAATATCAAGGTCTCGTGCACGGTCCTTACCGCGCTAAAGAAGGCGTGTTGTCGCCTCTTCATGTCGTACGGGACAGTGATTTGGTGCTCTTGCAACTCAGGACCTACCGCTTACCGCGTAAACCCAAATTGGCGCACTTATACGACGGGGCGAGGGATCTGGGCGACGAAGTAGCTGTGGTTAGCTGGGGTCATCACTCCCGCGACTACAACAAAATGGCTGACTGTGCGGCGAACATAGCCACGAACACGTGCCGTTCCGTCCAAGTCCAAATCCCGTCAGGCCAAAGTGTCGTCCAGGAGCTGGCTGCACACCTCGACAACGACGTCAATCACTGGATCGAAACTTCTACTTCCAACCACGCAGATTCAAGTGGACCCAATTACACAGAAAAGACCTTAGCCTTTCACGGAAACACCTCGTGGTGCGCGGAGGCGTCTTTCGTGGAACCACACGAGCCTAATCTTGTAACTTAGATGTATGTGTGGTGATTTCGATCACTGCCATTCTTTTATCGGGTCGCCAGCGCACCTAAATATACCTCACCTTATCAATCACTAGAATATGTCGCTGCACTATTTGCTCTTGACTGGTAGCGTGCTGCCACTGCTATACACTTGCGTCGATTGACGACGCGCTGAGCTATGAGTGCGATGAGACAGAGTTCCTGTCTACGCGGTACAATGTGATGCACGACAAGAACCAGTGGACAGAAGTAGAAGAGCGCGACAATGCAGCGCCAGGCTTGACTTGACTGGAATGGTAGTGCACCCATTTACACGGACTTGAAGTAGTAGTCGCAGACTGATCTGATCGATTGTGTAGCTCTAACGAGCTTGTGTGGAGATGAGGTGAGGGTGCTGCATGCGTCGAAAGGACACAGGATAACGATCCGATACTTCATTCGGCAAAGCTCCCGAACTATGACGTATGTATCGAGCGAATGACTTGACAGTCTTCGGCCACCCGATGTAACGATATCAGTATAAATGTGGTGCTCACTCGAGCGCCTGAATCACCGCATTACGATCTTTGCTTCTCGCTCACAATCTTACACCTCACCAGCTGCGCCAAGGCCGTCCACCTCTGTTGTCTCGTGCAATGTTCATTGTGAGCTCCTAAGACTACAGTAGATCAATACAGCAGCGCCATTACCAGAGTTCCAATCCGCGTCACCGACGAATATATTTTACCTGCATCATGGACACTATGAGATGCTCACGACCGGCCCGACTGGAGCCATAATTCTTGCTGTCCAGGATACGGCCAGCACGGTATCGAGCACCAGCATACGTGTAACGGGGTTACACGTCGACTGGTAGTCGACAATAGGTGTGATACACACAAGGGATGGGATCCCCTTTAAAGTAATATTAGAACACAAGTATCAATTGTTGAAGACTGATGTCTGTCAACCATTGATTACGAGATCTTTTAATAGGTTTATTTAGGACATGAATGAGTAGGTTATTTACTTTGTTCTAAGATGTTCTTTTGGGTTAAAAGAAGAAATAAAATTCGGTTCCCATTTTGATCAACAAATGACACGTGCCTCTCTGAGGCGTCTTGCGATCGTAAGGAAGTAGCAACGCCTTGTTAAGGCAGCTACTCCTTGTGCACTTAGTGCGTTTGATTCTTTGAATCGTTTGGTCCCCCTGGAACAGGGAACGTAAGTTCTTTGAGCTGTTGACTCTTTGAGTCGGGTTCGTAGAACCAAAGTTGCTCATTGAGCGTTAAGTCTTCCTCTGACTTAAGAAGCTGTGTAGCTTCGCTACTCTTGGTAGCACTTGTAGTCAATCTATATCTGAGTCAATAAAGACTGATCCTCTGTAAGGATGGAGCAATTTACACCCCTCTCTGAGGCCTAAAAGGTCGCGCTTGATAAGCTGACCGCGTCCGTAGGCCCTGAGTATGTGGAGTTTCTAGCTGCACAAGGTCCCGATGTGCTCAATGCACGAGTCGAGACCTTCATGCAGTATGAAACGGACCTTCGAGGGCAGGTTCAAAACCAAGTAGCGTCGGCTATGCCAACACGCTACGTGGCGATGCCACCAGAAGAAGCTAAACCTCGTCCCCTTAGAGTGGACGTTAAACATTACTCCGGGAAGGAGGGGGGGAACCATACCCTCTGGATCCGTGAGATTGAGATGGCCATGAGCTCTGGTCTTATCTTACTGGATTATAAGCGGGTCTTGCTGGCCATATCCAAGCTCGATGGAAGAGCTAGAGAGTGGGATCTGACGTGTGGCACGTCGGTCGACTTGGCGTTTCCCACATGGGATTCGCTCAAGTTAGACCTTTTGCGAGTTTTCTCGCCGCCTAACCAGGCCTTTCGCTTGCGCTCACGCTTCTTGTCTACCCGTCAGGGTAAGAATGAGCTAACGGGTATGTACAAGAGTTGAGAACTCTGATGGCTACTATGCTGTCTGACCCTCTCCCTGAGACAGTCTATGTGACTGTCTTCATGAAAGGTCTTAGTAATGGCGTTGCCAGGACCGAGGTGTTTCGGGTCCATCCCTCTACTTTTGAGGAGGCTATTAGCATTGCTTAAAATGCTGATCAAAAGTTCAAGTCGGCCAGACTTGGTTGGAATTGGCACAACCCAAGCTTTGCGTGGGCAACCTCTGCGATCACCTTGGATTACTGTAAGCCAGATCCGATGGATTTTAGCCATGCTGAAGATAGAGGTAAAGCGGAGCTTCATGTTGCAGAGCAACGACAGCAAGTGAAACGCTGTTATATGTGCGGAAGCACTAAACACTTGCGCCCCACTTGTTCTTGGCGTAAGCAACAACCGAATTTCATGGGTCGAAACTCCAGCCACAACCAGAAACCTGGTATGGCACGGGGAAACGTCGACACCCAGTAGGCTCGGGGCGCCCTACTGGGGTAGAACTGAGTTCTGTCACTTCTCTACGACGTATATTGAAACAGGGCTTAGCCCCACTGAGCTCTGTGCCCGCCAGCACACAGCATAGATAGAAGCCTGACTTGTTAGTCGACGAGGCGAGAGTTAAAGGCTTTGAGAAGCATTGGTCGATCCTAATTGACTTCGGAGCATCATGAAAAAATGCTCGGCGTCGTTCCCTTGAGGGTAGTCAGCGATACGCTGAAGCGCTCAAAGCGCATGAGGGCGATTAAATCACCGTTAGTTTAGCGACTGGTAGTCGCGTCACGGTGCCGAAAGTTCCGTTGAATTTAGGTGTGAAGGTTTTGGACTTTGACAGCATTGAACGCTGTCTTGTCCTCGATTTGGATTCGAGATAAGATCTCATCCTGGGTATGGCTTGGCTTGAGCGCCATGATCCATGGATTTATTGGAGGTATAAGACCTTAGGAGCAATGTTTCCAGCGAAGCTTTGGAGAGTCATGAACCCACCTTTGCTAGGCAACGAAAGCGCTACTGGCGCGAGCCATTGACGGAAGACGTCAATAGTCTGGACATTGGCATGCCAGAGTTAATTAACTTCAATGTCAATGACATCCATATTGAGCGGATCTCTTTCACCGTATGTGAGGGGAATTATACTCCGTTGAGTGATAATCGTTGTGATACTGAGTCACTGCATGCTGCAGGCATGGTTGGCCTAGGGCCGAGAAATCAAGAATGTAATTTCTCTGATGTAAGTGGGGTGGCACGTTAAATACCACCGAGTGAAAGCGGCCGAGGTGGCACCTCACTGAATGTCGGTAAAAACATTGATGGCGAGAAGCCAGAGTGTTCAGGCCTAGTCCCGAATGCTGTACGTCAAGTGGCACGTGAAATTCCACCGAGTGAGGGCGGTCGAGGTGGCACCTCACTGAATGTCGGTAATGACATTGATGGCGAGAATCCAGAGTGTTCAGGGCTAAGACCGAATGCTTTACGTGAAGTGGTTCGTGTAAATCCACTGGGTGAAGTGTTCGAGTTACGTAACACTTCACCAGATCTCGTTCAAGACATGAGCCTTCGTATAGAGCGTGCTAATATGAATAGAAACAACGGGGACCCGACTGTCCCGGCCTCTAGGAGGCGTACAATTTCTGTGAGGAAACAATCCCAGCGTAGGTTGGCAACTGTTAAGCGCCCAACTTCTAATAAGTCACGAAGTGATAATAGTAAAAATACACTATATACACTTCTCAATGGGTTGACTGGCCAGATTGATGGCAATACTAGTCTTGAGGCTCTTCCATCCTTGGATACTCTCTTTGAACTAGACGAAATGTCTGAAGGCGATATTAGCCAAGCCTTGCAGGCAGGATAATTTTCCGAGTTAGTGGTCATTCGACCGGATATTGAGGTAAACTCGTACTCGTTATTGGACGAAAATCGGCATTGGATGCCCGTAGTGGATCGTCGATCCTTAAGGATTTTCTTGATCCTTTTTACCTTTGATAAATAAATTTTAGGACGTGGTGTGTCACAACCCACCGTCCGTCTTGCCTCCCGATAGAGGTGTACGTCATGAAATTGACTTGGTTCCTGAAACTAAATATTGCGTAACACGGCAGTGGCCTTTTACCAAGGAAAAGTGTGACGTCATTGACGACTTCTATCGTGCAAAGCACGCGGTGGGATCGGTTCGGGAAAGCTGATCTCCCCATTCCACACCAATCCCTGTGTCAAAAGCCTAATTTGAAGTGGATCTTTGCTAATGCTTACAATAAGCTGTAAACGACCACCATCCCGGCTTTGACACCAATTCCGAGGAAGGATGTTCTACAGAACAATATGGTGGGATGCATGGTGTACAGTGCGCTCGACTTGGTCGATGATTATTACCAACTTCCTATGCGAGAGAGCGATATTCCGCTGACAGCGGTCGGCACTCCAAGCGGTATGCTCCGGGAGTGGCTTGTTATGCCGCAAAGGATACCAAATGCCACGGCTACATTCAATCGTCTATTGACACTATTGTTCAGACCTCACAGAGGTTATGCACAGACATACTTTGATGACATCTTTGTCCATAGCCGTGCTATGAACGGTCGGTCAGATGTGGACAATCACATTGAACATTTACGAGCGGTGCTCGAGTGCATGCGCACAAATAAGTTGTACGCCAACGCGTCTAGGTGCATATTTGGTGCAGAAGAGATTCCCTTTTTAGGGTGCTTTATTGGTAAGCGAGGCCTTCGAGCGGGTCCCGCAAAGGTATAAGTCATAATTGATTGGCCGGTCCGAAGACTCAAAAGGGCTTACGTGAGTGGATTGGCCTTACCAATAACTTGCATATAACAGTGCGAATTACGCAGATATGGCTCGTTCATTATCCAATCTCCTTAAAACGGATTTGGGGTAATGCTGGACTATCACCGAGCATAATGCATTTAGAGCTGTCATAGAGAGTATCTTTCATGCGCTAATCTTGGCTTTGCTTGATACTATTCTACCTTTCAGTGTCGTCTTTGACGCATCTGACTGTGCCATAAGCAGCGCTCTGTTACAGACAGATTCTGATGGACGGGAACGAGTAATTGCGTTTGATTTATGGCAGCTGAAGGCTGCCGAAAAGAACTATTCAGTTCATGGGAGAGAACTACTTGCAATGAAGTACGCTCTCGTCAAATTCAGAGTTCATCTGCTTGGCTCTAAGCCGTTTGTGATCTATGCAGATCATGCGTCACTACGCGCTGCGACCCAGTCGCCTCATCTTTCTCATAGAATGGCTCGTTGGCTTTCCTTCTGTGCCGAGTACAACTTCGAGGTGAAGTATAAACCGGGCAAGCAGAATGCTTTGGCTGATGCGTTGTCACACAGGCCTGACTATGATCTTGCTCATGTTACGACTATGTCGTCGTCGGTCACTGACCTAATCCGTACGGCATATGCCAAGGATGAAAACTGTGTAGCTCTGCTACGTGCTCTAGGGAGAGAGAAGTTTGAGGACTCAGACATCGAATTGTCGGCACGATTACGTGCGAGGTTAAATCGATATTCGATCGATCAAGGCCTGTTGTGCTATAGCACGGATGTGGAGGATACCCCTCGCATCGTTGTGTCTCATGGTGATGAGTTAAAGTATAGGATCATATATGAGGTACATGATACTGCGGTGAGTGGTCATCTCGGTCGTGACAAGACCCATGGCTCAGTTAGCCAATGCTATTGGTGGCCCAACTTATACAAATGGGTGAGCACATATGTGCGTACGTGTGAAACGTGTCAACGGGTGAAACCCTCACCTCACGCGGCCGCACAGCTGGCAAGTTTGACTGTACCCAAGGGGTGTTGGGAGTGCATCAGCATGGACTCATTATTCAATTTGCCAAAGGATTCGTATATCAATACGGGTATCGTGGTATTTGTTGACCGTTTGAGCAAGATGGATTACTTAGCGGTGGTGCCGAACTCTATCGATGGTGAAGGTTTAGCTACGCTGTTTATCGATCGAGTGTTTAGACAACACAGTTTGCCTAAAACAATTTTTATGGAAAGATATCCTCGCTTCATTGGGAAGTTATGTACGTCAGAGTTAAGGGGCTCGACACAAGTTTGGACATGTCTAAGCTGATCATCCGCAGATCGATGGTCAAACCGAGCGAGTGAATCGCATCATCGGAGACATCTTACGCAGTGTTTGAGCTGAAACGCCTAAGCGTTGGAGTTCAATGCTCCCTGTCGTTGAATTTGCGTTGAATAACGCCGTGCATGCCTCCACCGGCTACACACCGTTTTATGTGAATGGTCTCACATACTCTCGCGTTCCGTTAACTCTACCACTGCGTAGTTCAGCGCTTAGTGAGGGAGGAGTTGCCGATCGGCTTGCTGATATTAGCCCTTCTACTGTCAAAAAAGGTAAGCAAGTTTCTGGCAACGGGATTGAATGTCTCACGATATGTGCATGACGCACTGGCTGATAGCCAAGACAAGCAGAAGGAACAAGCTGATGCTAAAGGCAGAGGTTGTATGGCACATTATCAGGTCGGAGGCCAAGTTCTACTTAATGCTGAAAACCTACCTACAAATGTAGTGTCCGCCGTCTTGAACACAAAGCTGCGCCCGCGCTTTATTAGAACATTTACGGTCGTCGCCAAGAAGGTACTTGCGTATACGATCAACCTTCCGCGCGAACTGTGCACACATCCCGTGTTCTACGTTGGTTTTCATAAGCCGTATCGGGATCCGTCCCACGTGAATTTTTAGGTGGTTGCGCCGCATAGGTTGGCCTTGTCATCGGTTGCTGAATCCGTATCAGGAGGTCAAGCTGGGCCTCCATCCGGGCTTGTCCCAAATCCAACCCTTGGAAACGGGGTCGCATATCGTCAAACGCACTCTGGGTCTTACCCAATGTCTCACGGAGACTACTCATCTCGAGAAGAACCGCTCATTCTCCTCCTTTGGTATAACGACCACCTCCGATGCTGCTTGATGAGCAAGGGAACCGCCAGTTCCATGTGGAGCGACTCCTGAAACGACGTCGTCGTCAGGGTCAATACCAGTATCTGGTGAAGTGGCGAGGGTACCCGGAGTCGGAGAACCTATGGGAGTTTGAGACACCCCTTCGGCAGGATTGCCCATGCGCCGTTGATGTTTTTGAACATCGTGGAAAGGGTCATCCCTCGACCGAGAGTGCTTCTCACCAATAGTGGTGGAGGCAGGTGGGTAGTTGGGTCCCGCTTGACCAACACCCACATCAATCGGCACAGCTGAAGCATAGCGTGTGCGAGTTCACAACTGGCCTCTGGCCTTAAGCTTGGCATAATCATACCAAAGCTTTCGTTCTAGACGAACATCTGCCACATCGGCACTTGCTCTGAGAGCTAACACGCTGCTGAAGTGTCGTTTTCGATGCACCCAGCGAACAAAAGCGTTGTCTTCTTCCTCTTGAGATTCGACTGCGAATAAGTGGATGGGTATACCCTTCATCGGTGGAACCGGTGCACCCCATGCTTGCGTGTCAACTCGCAATTTGTAAAGACTTTGAGTCGTCAAGTGATGTTTCAGGTACCTCTCGCGTAGTACCTGTCGACTCGCCACCTCATCAGACGATGTAGGCTCTGCGCCAATGGCCCACGTTGCCAAAGAACGACCTGTCGTTTAACGTACACGCTCTTTTACATTGCGTGGTGTGAACAGATAGCCACGACGACCCTTAAGGGTTGCAGCAAGCTGCATACGGCGCTGAGCGCTCTCCTCTCGGAAAAAAGCCAACTGTTGTTGCTCATCGAGCGGATTAGTAATGATGGCATCGCCCATGATAAGTGTTTGATGCGGCGCCGATGGCGCGTTGGCTTCGCCACGCTAGGTAAATGGGTTTGGTGCAATATGAGGCGATGCCTCTTGCACTGGTGCGTCGGAGCGTCCGACATATTCCTATCGTCACCATGGATATCGGTATCGCTACCATAATCCGCATCCACATCAGTGCCAAGGTAAGACGAGAGAGTCGAGGACTCATGGGGTAACGATGCCATGGTGTTTTGTGTTTTGCCTACCGTACGGTTGAAGCGCACACACATTGTCCTCTTCGAGAAAAGAATTCGATTGACATTTTGTGGAAACGTCAGTCTGGTGGAAGAGGGTGTAACGGGGTTACACGTCGACTGGTAGTCGACAATAGGTGTGGTACACACAAGGGATGGGATCCCCTTTAAAGTAATATTAGAACACAAGTATCAATTGTTGAAGACTGATGTCTGTCAACCATTGATTACGAGATCTTTTAATAGGTTTATTTAGGACATGAATGAGTAGGTTATTTACTTTGTTCTAAGGTGTTCTTTTGGGTTAAAAGAAGAAATAAAATTCGGTTCCCATTTTGATCAACAAAAGACACGTGCCTCTCTGAGGCGTCTTGCGATCGTAAGGAAGTAGCAACGCCTTGTTAAGGCAGCTACTCCTTGTGCACTTAGTGCGTTAGATTCTTTGAATCTTTTGGTCCCCCTGGAACAGAGAACGTAAGCTCTTTGAGCTTGTTGACTCTTTGAGTCGGGTTCTTCAAACCAAACCTTAGCTCTCGGAGCTGTTGACTCTTTGAGTCGGGTTCGTAGAACCAAAGTTGCTCATTGAGCGTTAAGTCTTCCTCTGACTTAAGGAGCTGTGTAGCTCCGCTACTGTACGACTGAGCACCAGCATACGACTGAGCACCAGCATACGACTGTGCACATCATGTATTTGTGACGTATCGACTCTCGGTTTGCCCTTGCGCTATTGCAGAACAACCACAAAGGATTGAAAACAACAACACTTTACTATAGGTCAACGCATCGGGCTGTAACGTTGAAGCCACAGCTCACAAAGTGCACAAACAATTCAGACAGATCAATCGTTTATTGTGTATACATCCTATCGATCATGCGGGCTTTGTCACACTCAGACCATATCTTCTGCTCGACGTGGTGTCGCCCCATCTTCGCAACTACACCCGTCTGTATTTGCAGCACGTTGACAAACTTAGTTAGACTCGTAACAAGGAGGTTGGCAACGCAGATGACTAGTTGGCGAAGTACCTGAACGCCCATTTATGAGACTTTTGTATGCCACAAAAACATGTATCGATCGCTTTATTCCTTACCGTGTGTACCACATCGATCTCTTTCTCTCTTTTCGTCCTGCACTCACTTCGCCGAAACTACGTCCTGTAGCCACTTTACCAAAACTACGTCCTGTAGCCACTTCACCGAAACTACGTCTTGTACCCATTTCTATGCGAAGAGTATAGAAATCCGCGCCTCGTCATTTCTACGCGCCACGGCTCATGGCCTTCGAGCGACCGCGACAGACGCTGCTCCGTATCCGCAGCGTCGTGGCGTCTCATTGCCTCTCATTATGGTGTGTTTGTGTGCGTCTGTTTATTCGTGTGCGAATTCAGTGGTACACGTCGAACAACGCGTCGCTTTCGAGCACGCGCGGATCACTTTTTTTAACGTGTGTATCGCTGAGCGTTTGTGGTGTCGTTGCGTCTTTTACAGCTGGGGCAGCTACGTTTTGGGTCTATTTTGGCTCCTTTTGCATCCCGCAGTGACGATCACAACCGGTTCGAAGTGGCGGGTCGTGCTACAAATGCTGCTAAAATACTGCGTTTTATGCTAAAATAGCGTGGTTTTAATCATTTAGGCGAGCTCAAGTGTCGTAATACGTACATGTCCGAGAATGCGCTGCTGGTCGACCTCATGGATGCCCGAAGTGACCACACAGAAGCTCGTGCAGCTCATGATATGCAGCAGAAACTGCTCAGGCTGCCGGATGTACCGTCTCGAGGCTGCGGAGACAACTGCTCAGCGGTTGTAAACTGGATCGACGCCGAACTGCGGGGTCTAGACCGTGTAGAAGTGTATCGTCAAGAGTTCCAGTTAGATGCGACGTCTGCACCTCGGACGAACGTGTACGGCGTTCTACGGGCCTCGCCATTGGCTGATGGCAAGGTACGCAATTGACCATTAGAGCTGTCATCGGTGCTGTTGTTGTTTGTTGTCGGTGCCATTGGTAGACAAACGTTTGTGTTACTTCGTTATTTGGTTGATTCTACAGGAAGCGATTGTGTTGGTGACGCACTATTGTAACGTCGGTGCTGGTATTGGCGACTCCTCAGGATTGTCAGTGGGACTTGCGTTGCTGAACTATCTTGCCAAAGCAAAGTGGTTGGCGAAAGATGTGATTCTTTTGGCTGCTGACGGTAAGGCGATGGCGAGATTGCTATGTTTTATGAGCAAGGCTTTGGGTACTGAAGCGCGATTGTTTGCTAGACGGTGCGCTGGATGGCAGTGACGGATTTGCTTTCGGAACAGAAGCGTGGCTGCAAGCGTACCATTTGGATTCTGTTCAGAGCGACTTGCAAGAGGGCTTGCCCATGCGTGCCGGTATCATACGTGCCGCGATCAATCTAGAAACAATGCCGAGCTCGCATCCGGTGGGGGCGGTTGGAATCTATGCAGCTGGCATGAACGGTCAGCTTCCAAACCTGGACCTCGTGAACACTGCAGTACGTGCATTCCGCCGACACCGAATTCCTACGGTTCTGGACCGTGCTAGTGTCCAGCAAGTGGAGGGACACGTGCACGAGAGCTACGTGTCATCTGTGCTCAGCTGGATGAAGTACGTTTGCAAGGAGTACGCTGGGGTGGGGCTGGAACAAGGTTTATTGGCTTACTTGGACAACCTAAAAGGAATGTTGCACTTCATGACAACGCTCGCATCAGGTTCTTCAGGTCCTCACGCGAACTTCATTAGCTACAACATCGACAGTGTCACACTCTCGCTGACAACGAGTCCGAATGCAGGCGATCGTCCGCTCTCTACTCGCGGGGTCCTCCGGTCAATTGAGATGGTGGTCCGTGCAGTGAGCAACATCGAAGAGAAGCTGCACCAATCGTTCTACCTCTACGTTCTCCCGAGCCCGTCGACTTTCGTATCGGTGGGCGAGTATTTCTATGCACTGGCTTTGGCGATCTCGCCCGCCATTGCTCATCTGCTGTATGTGGCGACGAAAACCAGTGGAATGCGCGTCGCGTTTGCGCTGGCCGTACTCCTCGTTGTTGAAACGCTTTGCGTGCTTCTTCTGATTATGGTCGGCAAATACTACGCGACCCCGGCCGCGTCGCTGCAAGCACCCCGTCTGGACGACAAAGGTGCTATCAGATGGTGGGCTCTGACAATCGCGATTTCTTTCATCCAAGCTTTCGTGGTTGCAGTGATTGTGCCGGCATTGCGCTCGGTGAGAAGCTTGTCAGGATGTGTGGAAACGCATGCTTGGGGGAAGCAAGTTGCGAGGTACGAAGTTGAGCAACAAATGAAGCTATCGGAAGAACCTGCGACTACTAGTGCGCGAGAAGCCGGGGACTATGGTTCGAATTTGGATCCAGGCTGGCGCGCCATCAAGTTTATGACGATGGCAGTGCTTGTGTACGTCGCGTCGCGAAATGCTGTTGGGCGAGACGTCTCGTTCACGAGTAAGGGTGATAATGGTCTTTTGTGCCTACAACTGATCTATGTTTGTTTTGCACCAGGTACGCACATTGTATCCTGGGTATTCTGAACTACCCGATGGCAATCTTCGGTGCACTTCCCATGGCCCATTTTGCCAGTATCGTTCCTTTGACGACCGCATCGCAGGCGACAAGGGTCTGGAACGGCCTTTGGCTCGCCATATCGTCTCCCCTCGTTCTCCTGGTTCTGCTCAGCTGGACTCGCATGGGTACGCTCTGGCCTGCAAAGCGATATGCGATGAGGATGCCAGTGCCAACTATCTTGCCTGCTTTGTTGTGGTGTGTCAGACGCGATAGCTGGTTTGTCCTACATCGTGGACAGCTTTGCCCACCATACCAATCTGCTAGCGCTGCCGTACATCTGCTGTATCTACGCGTCCATCCACACGCTGTCGCTTGCAATATGGCTGTATCCTGCGCCGCAAGTCGCTTTGGTTTCTGAGGGAAAGTCGAAGAAAGAGTAGATACTCGACATCGACTCGAGTTACCCTTGCCGAGAGGCCCTGTCTGGATCGATGCAAAGTTGTTTGTTTATGGAGTGCAGCGCGTCGCATCGAAAGTACCTCGATCCAAGCGTGTGACGATAGACGTTTGACCGCTTTGCAGTCACTTGTGCACAGACATGAGGAGAGAAACTGCGGGACTGGTTTACAAGACACTGAAATGACGATGGCTTCGATGCTGGGTACAGCTGGAATGCAAGTGTCGACAGCAGCACGAGGCGTTGTCGACGGGTCGCTGCACGACTGTAAGCTTACACTGTGCCATCACTCCTACACTCATGGCTGTCGAGCACCCAAACGTCTATATGGCAAAGAATCTATTGTCACAACCTTCACCTGCACTTCTGCTATCTACTTCCTCGAAGCACCAATAGCACTGTAAACCTGACATCGATCCGTGAAGCGAATAGCCCTTGCTCGGCCGCAGAAGCAAACTAGTAGATCAGCTTATCGCAAGCAAAATGTGCCGTCCATCGCCTCTACGTTAAACGGAGATCGTATGCACAAAATCTATCGCCTTCTTCTTCATGGCCTGCAGAATACTGCTATTGAAACTGCATGCATCTAGCGATATAAAACTCAGTCACTAGCTAGCGGTCATTGACGCTAACCGCTGTGTGTCTACCATCGCGTTCACAAGGCCTTCTACTCGCGTGTATCACTTTCCATCGCGCGCAAACCAATGACAATGATATCATCACGTGTAGCTTTACCCAGCATGAGTACTTCCGCCAACCTATTCTCGCATACTGGTAGTACCTGTCCTGACTGCAGCATTCGTACCTCTTCATCTCAACCACAGAGTGAACATGGGAGAATATGTGCTGTATGGGTGTGGCTCAGTGTGACACAAGAAGTAGTCCTCAATGCAACATGGACAATTCGTCCACTAGCGCTTTTGCATCGTTTCGTAGCAGGCGACTTGTTCAGTACACTCACCAGCATCCTAACTTCCTCAAACGGGCGGTTAAATCAGAGGGTGTCAGTCAATAACAGCACATATTTGACTGTCTGATAAGCTCGAGAAGCGCATTCATCATCTAGATGGTCGACAGCTACATTCCGCGTATAAGTCAACGAGCCGGTCGCAACTACGTCCTTATTGACCTGACAGTCTACACCTAGTTTCCACGTATAGCCCCTCGACATCTCGGTAGTCAACGTATCTGTCGCTGCGTTGGCTTCGCGACAAAGAACTGAAAGTCGCAGTGCAAATCGTTGAGCTCGAGACGTCCCATTGCTGTGTCCACTCACCGACTTGTGCACTTCCGACTGTGGTCACCGCAGTCGTCGTTGTTGCAGTGCCCACTGACACTAGTCATTGCCCTTACACTTAGTCTCAAGGGAATGGTGTAGCCTCGACGTCAAACTCGAACCGTTGCCCAGGCGACACTTTTCTCCTCACGAGTGAGGCAGCACGTGAGCCTACTGGTCGACTCCGGCATGCGCCTCGTTTTGTAGCTCGACTTCGACTGATCGTCGGTGCCATAAGGTCGCAAATCTGGATCTACTGTGGCACAGAGCGACTGCGTTTCGCTGGTTCTTCCGCACACAACCATCTGTGCTATGTGGCAACACTGACGTCAAGCGTGGAGTGGAAGCTCACACCGTCAGCCGTACGGCCTGGTGTTTGACACCCGTCTTTGACATCCTCCGCATCTTCGGACAGTCGCGAATGGACCTACTCGAAAGACGAGTTCGTGTATCGCGTGCGAGTGTCACAGAGGTTGGCTCACTGTAAGCACTGAGACTATTCAAGAGGAGATTTGATGCCATCCATTAGTATCACGCAGCAGGCAGTCGGGCATCAAAGCCAAAGCTAAGCTCGAGCCAATGGCCTGGCGGACAATCTAGGGGCTCCGACGCTGCTTCACTTCAAGGATGCACGTTGCCGAGCAGACAATCGTTTTTCGTGTGACACCGGATGTGTAAAGGAAGGAATGTGCAGTGTACAGTTTGCTTTCAGCGTTGGCTCAACACAACCACCAAAGGTCTTGGGACTTGGGATATGCTCGTGATAGGAGAGCGCTCGACCGACACGTCCGACGTCCTGTATAGGCTCACTACCATATCTGTCGATCGCCATCAACTCGGTGCCAAACGCCTTCGTCGACGGTTCCGTAAGTAAAGAAGAAGCCGTCCGACATGATCTGCCACGCTGGACTTCGTAGCCTCTTTGTCCGCATGGCTTGTCACTGCAACTGAAACTGCTCGTCGACCAGGTGCGCCTGCTCACCAGCTGGTTGTTGGAATTGTTGGAAGGTGAGTGGTGAGGGAGGAGCGAGCGAGGGAATGCAGAAGTGTGAGGTGGGAATGAAAACCAGAAAGAACCAGAGAGAACCAGAGGGAGAGAGAACCGGAGAGAGAGAGAACCGGAGAGAGAGAGAGAACTCACAGACATACGCACTTGAGCTTTGTCGGTCATTGCAGCATCGACCGCCGATCTCCCTCGTGAGATATAAACGGATTACCGTAGTGACACCGTCTCGCTCCGCTTGTCCCCCGATCCGTTCCGACGAGAGGACGACCTCATGTTTCGAACTGCTTTATGTTTGGTGCTCGTTTGCCACGTCCTCTTGGCCACAGTCGAATGTGTCAACGGGTTCGCTTCGGACGACGCGCGAGCCGCTGCCGAAAGCATGACGCACGCGGACAAGACGACCCGCAGTCTCCAGGCAGCAGAGGCTGCAAAGGAGACGTTGCACGATGAACGGGAGGAGCACGAGGAAAGGGCACCACAGAGCGTGGTTGCCATTGTCGAAGGAGGAAGCCCTGTACTGACGAAAGCTGCGGAAGTAAAGGCTGAGGTCGCGGCGGAGGTGGAGAGTTTGGCGAAAGACAAGGGCCTGGTCGACGAGGCAACGGTCAATAAGTTCAAGACGGCCGTGTCGGGTGATGATGGCTTTCTCAATGCGGTGGCTACAGATGAGCGGGCCAAAAGACTCATGGCCGAGGGACAAACTGCCGAGGTCCCTGCAAAGGCTGAGACTGTGGGAACGAGTAAGGTCAAGGTCTTCGAGACCAAAGCTGATGCACTGAAGGAATCGAAAAAGTACACTGGAGAACCATCCCGATGGGACGAGACGCTGAAACAATATACGGCGTCCAGTGCGAGGATCAAGAAGTTGGAAGACCGTATCGTGCTTAAGGTGTTTCTAATTACGCAGATCATTACGCTTTCAATAATCTTGGGCATTGCTGCTATAGCTTCCGCTTTTAAACAGCGCAACGAGGCACACTAGCCTAGGCTGAGCTGTATGCCTAAATATACACACGCGCGTTGTGTAAATGTAATTGGCTGGCTGTCTGGTGATGATGATCTTTCGTATCGTTTTGTTGGGTCTGTGTGTGTTTTTTTGTTGTGCAGTCAGTCGTGTCCAGTCGTACAAGAAGTGCGTCGCAAAGTGGGAGGAACTCGACCTACGTTTTGTGCGAACGGCCTTTGCAGCGCGATGAGACTGTCCGGGCAAAACGAGCAGAAGTTGTCGTCAAAGGGAGTAAAAGGCGTCGTTCGGCTCTTCCAACATTTGTCTGGCACAATCGGGGCCATGCAGTAGTAGACCGACATTGAGCATGCGTGAAAGACGACATCGTATCGTCAGAAACTGCAGAACTGCGTCGTCATTGTCGGTGCGCATGCGAACTCACTCGATCATCAAACGCCACCGTCTCAATCACACAGGTCTGATGAGCATGGAATGCCAGACGTGTTATGGTAATTTATTGTATACCTTGCTGTGCATTGGTTGGTCTTCGAGAAAGTGTGACGTTTCTTTTTGTTTTTTGGGCTCATACGATCTTCTTACACGAAATTAACCACCGTGCGCACCACCTGTAATCTGTAACTTTTTTTTCGGTGGCCAAATTGTTTTATTAGAGAAAATATATATTTCATCGCCGTTCCGCAACCAAAATCGCCTTTTCCAACGACCCTGTCGCACTGCACACAAAAAACGCTTTTTTGCATGTTTCCAACATCAAACAATGTACCAATCAGTCAACAATCACCAACACGCCGCGACCCAACGAAAGGCTGCAGCAACTGCAATTATATGATGGCTGTTGCTGCGCCCGCTGTGTCATCTAAATTCAGTATAATTCTAGAGCCAAAAAGGGCTTCTGGAAGAGACTATCACTGCGGCCGGCCATCACATCATTATACCCCAGCTTCCATTGCGACTTGACCTTCATCAAAATGTTCAGAAGCGAATCGATATGACATGCCTGAAAAATTGTACCTGCACGTTATAAGGCCTAAAGCAGATGGTCCTAATAACCCCTGCATCCGTTTCTCTCACTACAGTCCGCCGCTATGCTAAATATTGCATCCGGTACATGAACATATATCACATGATCCTGACTAGAAAGGCTGCTGAATACGCCGTAGAGAAAAATCGGTCGCAACGTAGGTAAAACGGGGTTAGCCCGTTATATAAAATTGATACGAATGTATCAATTTTTGGGTATTATCTTTTCAAATGATATTCAATTGACGTTAATCGGAATGAGGTAATGTTGGCAGAATATTACCACCGAAAGTAATACTCGTGGTTGCTCCACTTATTGGTTGATGTACACGGTACATTAACTAAATCAACCACCAATTGATGCTGAACGCGAGCAATGGGTGGCACGCAAGAAACCTACATATGAGACGGTAGTTTATATAATTAGAAGATGAAGAAAAATGATCTACAAAAGAAACATACCTATATTGAATAACAGTTCTGCTTTTCCTCAGACAGAGCCTTCGTGTCCTGTTTGCTTCGGTTGCGCTTCCTCGCCACGTGTACGTGACGTCAGGACAACGCAGCCTTGTGTAGAGGCTACACAAGTTCTTGCCAGTCATCTGGCAAGAGCGTGCTCTGTTACAGTAAGGTCCCGAATACAATCAAAACGGATGTAAACCTTTTCGCTTTTGCCACTTAGTGTACTTTGCATTAGTTTTGACAAAACGTGGCAGGTATTAATGAATTTAAAGAATAGCCTGCCTCGTTTACAGCGAATAGAATACATAAAAACGCAAAACGATGCCATTTAGGGTGAGGACAAATTGTACACTTTAAGACTGCAAAAATGATTCTTTTACGCTATTTCCTCTACTTTTCATATTTGTTATTGCATGTTCAAATTTTCATAATATAAAAAAATACGTCTTCGTGGGAATGTATAAAGCAGCCAAATGTGGTCTGCCGGGAGCCAAAATTGATGAAATACTTCGATTTTTAGGGGCCTGCAACTTAGGAACCCGCATTTACCACTCACTTTTCGCCAAACACCACACACCTTCTGTAACCATTTGGTATTGTGTAAAACATTGTCCTACGTCGATTGGGAACATGCGCTTTGGGTTAATGCGAGTCCAACTGGCGGACGACAATGTGATCACGGATGGTTGTGACACCAAGGTTGCAGTTGTGAAAGCTTCTAGATGCGAAATTCTAAAAGCTAGTATATACATATTTGCAGTACTACAACAAGTAGGTGAGCCCGACAGAGACAGCTAAACAATAATTCACTTTCCATTTTGTACTGCAGAAGACAAGCGCGGGTCACTAAGTGCTAAACCTTCCAATCTAGAAAACCCTGAATTCTCATCTTGCTCTTTTGTTAGCTGAATGTAAAATATATAAAGATTTTTAAATGAAGCGCAATATGTACGCGGTATTACTAAGTTGTTTAAAAGCAGACATATATATAGATGATTTTTAGTATTTGCTGTAAATGATTGACTCTCCACAAGCGCTACCATAACCATGTACTGATTTTACAAATTTTAACCCAAGTGCATCAATTTGTCCTCACTACAGAGAGCATATAAGGTTTTCAATGCAGTCACTGCGGGAGTTAGAAGAGATTGCCTACTCTCTTCCGTTGTGTCATGCTTCTCCGAACTTACTGCTTTGGCGTACAGGCCGCAAAGACTATATTACAAGGTTTAAACTGCGATAGATTCCGATGAGTGGAACTTTGCGATTGGCTTCCAGCAGTTGATGCCCCAGAGCACCAATAGGACGCCCGCGGCCACGCCGGACAGACGGATTGAAGACTTCCGCTGTCAGTAGCATATCTAGGCGACCGGGGACAACTTGCTGTCCGTACGAGGTTCCCTCATCAACAATTTATTGGATGCGCTTCATTCTCACCCGATTGATGTGGGTGTGCTACATACATTACCTCTTTTCGAGGAGGCTGCATCACCACTAGTGTGAAGCAGTAGGTGTAACACGGCACGCTTCTTGCCAGATGACTGGCAAGACCTTGTGTAGACTCTACACAAGGCTGCGTGCTCCTGACGTCACGTACACGTGGCGAGGAAGCGCAACTGAAGCAAACAGGACACGAAGGCTCTGTCTGAGGAAAAGCAGAACTGTTATTCAATATAGGTATGTTTCTTTTGTAGATCATTTTTCTTCATCTTCTAATTATATAAACTACCGTCTCATATGTAGGTTTCTTGCGTGCCACCCATTGCTCGCGTCCAGCATCAATTGGTGGTTGATTTAGTTAATGTACCGTGTACATCAACCAATAAGTGGAGCAACCACGAGTATTACTTTCGGTGGTAATATTCTGCCAACATTACCTCATTCCGATTAACGTCAATTGAATATCATTTGAAAAGATAATACCCATAAATCGATACATTCGTATCAATTCCATGTACGGGACTCACCCCGTTACAATAGGTCCATGCTGATGTAAGTGGTGTTCTAAACTTGAAGTTTGTGCAGTTAACCACAGATCGTTCATTTGAACGCGAGCGAGATCAGTATTAGCGTGTTAGTCATAATTTTTTAATCAGCCGATCACAATATTTTAAAATGGAGGGTGAGTGGTGGTATCGAAAAGTGAGTGGTGAAAAGCGGCTCCAATAACTTCGCAATCAATTTGCCAAATCAAAATTCGAGGCGTTACAAACAAAGCTAGTAGCATACTGTAGTCACCTATGGTATTAGATTTATTTTTACAGAAGTATGGGGTAAGGAGTAGCTGAGTGACAGAGGTCAGAAAATGTTACAGGTTATAGATGTGGCAAACTATATGTTGTAGCCTTAGCCATGATGCAGCACCGGAGGATCCAATGGCTGACCAGGCTAACACCAGTAGAGCCTGTTGACTCTTTCTGTTCATGCTCGAGTACTTACATACATACTATAACCATAATGCATAGTCAGATGTTTAAAACTATCCAACCTGAATAGCAACGCCGGGGAAAATCGAGTGCGGTAGTTGTGTAAGGCTAGATGCTGTCAGTAACGCTCTCGGGGTTGTCTTATTGGGCTACCACGACCCAGTAGACAGACTTGCACCATTGTTTGTATCTCCTACGTCCGCTCCGGCGGTCAATGCTTCAATAGTTTGACGTCGAGCCGGCACGTGGTCACACATATCCCCTTGCAGACCGCTTGCGCGATCCCTTCAACTGACTTTGCGTCGGGCCGAAGCAGTGAAGCGTGGCGAGGGGAAGGCGCCAATTGTAAAATCTTCCCCTGCATGGCCCCTTGCGCGGTCCTCAGTACTTGGACTGTGCGACCGCCAAAGCGGCGACACGTTGCTCGGGGACTACCTCCCTTCTCCATACCACTCCATAAGAGCCGCTCGCGCGACCCGTCGGTCTTATACTCCCAAATTCTATTCTGCGAAATTAACTTGGTCGAGGCAGAACTTAGACTTTCTCGAACATCAAGGAGAAGGATCTGCTTCATTATGGCCGCTGCTGTAAAGGTAAAGATTGACGTGAGCTGAACCGTAAAAAAATTCAAGATGGTATACGTACAGCAGCAAGCGATCCGTCATTTACAGTGTACTGCACAACCAGACGGAGCTTGCCGTTGTGAAGCACGCAGGTAACACGCGCGGGCGTCCACCCATATGGCAGTGCTACCGAAGTTCGTGGAACTTGTCGACACCTTTGACGACCACATCAAGAATTCTATTCAGGTATTCCACCCGTTGTGAAACGGCTTGGAACGACAACGAACCCTAGTCGACTGCAGAATGCCGTGTGATGGTTTTGCTGGTTTCGTTGGTTTCGTTGAAGCGTAACCTTATTTTGGTTCGCGTGGTGTCGTCACCATCGCGTGTCATCGAGTCAGAAAGCCAACAGGTGCGACGCTGTGATCGGCATGTGACCAACGCGACGATATGTACCCTACATGCTCTTTCTATGCCTCAATGATAAGTCCTTTGATATATCCGAAACATCAACTACATATCCGCAAAGGACTCTGTAAGATCACGAAAGGGTTGATGAGCTGTAGATCGAAGTTTGTGCCGGTGCGGCAGAGTCGGTGATGGTTCGTATACAGCAGTTACTACCAGTGCGTCGGTCGTCAATCTCACACGAAGAATAAAAGTCATGCAAGCTTGAAACTAGCATGGCTGAGTCAAGTCTGCGAATGTAGATGCCTCCAGTAAGCGCTTCTTGTATCGCCGATTGATAGTGAGGTGGCTCCTACACAATACAGGAGCCTCACGACACCTCAATGCCTTCTCCTCTATTCTGCGTACGAGTTGCGTACGAGTTGAGTTTGTAGTCTATGAGGGCTCGAAAATGGGGTGCACACGAGGTGCAATCGGAGCAAGTGGTGACACTCAGACGACTCTTTGGTCATCCACAACGCGCGCACCAGTGCCGGCGTTTGTTTTTGAGTGGACGGTAGCGGGTGAAGGTCCGAGCGTGCCTAATCGGTCGATCTATGTAATATTTCAGCCTCCGTATCGGTGGCGAAAGGCTTAGAAGATGGGGTTCCTGCAATAGCCGCGCAGATCATCATGCGATCACTCAGAAAAACAATGACACTTCCTTCACAAACTGCTTCCATACACAGTTGCAGGCTGATATTTCAGAGCGATGCGCATGGACCCTCACTGAACCAGTTACACCTGATACGAGGCTGTTACGTTTTTTAAACACTTACGGGCGATGTCACGGTGTGGCATGACTGAGATGCGGCGACTCAGGTCCCGCTGGCGCGGGTACAGGACCATCACAAGATATCGATGCTCTGTGCGTTTCCCCACAACCTGGACGAGAAGGGTGTCACTGAGGCGTAGATGCGGTCGAATAGCAAGTATACAAATCGGAGTTAGCGATGGTTTACATTTGCTTCGTCGGCCATTTATCTCTCCAGCATTCTCCGGCCAAGTCATAGGCGGACCTACAGACTCGAGTACGAGGTCTTCGAACAAAATTGAAACAGAAGCCACAACGCCACCCATTCCTCTGTCGGAAGGTGTGCTAGTGGGTCGGAAAGCGTGAATGGGTAGTATCGGAGAGACACGTGGAGGCCAATTTGTTGAGTGCAACGACAGCAAATTATATGAAGAACTTGCAGCACAGACAGAGTAATGGGAGGCAAGTCAGCTCACCAGACTGAAAACTGGGCGAATGTCCAGCTCCGACGCACTTGAGGGGACCTAACGTATGAAGCTCACACCATGAAGTCATGAGGATTATACTAGGCATGCGTACATCGACATGGCCATACATCTACATCACACACTGGGTGGACCTGTCTGGACGCTAGAGCTGTGGAGAACATTCTTGCAGCCGTAAGACTACTAGGCGTGTCATGCAATCCGATGATGATAAGTCGATGTTTCTGACAGCCACAACAATGTCACGTGGACTCACCACAAGAGCATGATTTCCATCAAACACAGGCAGTATCGGAAACGATTCCCTGTAGAAGGACGAGAGCGTATCATCATTTGTGAAAGAAAAGGCAGTGCTCCTACTGGACTGGCCACAATATGCTCGCTGGGTTGTTGCGCGCAGGAGTAGGACGAAAAGCCTATGCTGTAAGAGTAGTGCCCATAACTAAGCGGCATAATCTCCTGGCGCTTCCAGCCGAGAACTCCACAAGCCATGCCTCGAAGTTAGATAGCAGGCATGACCCAAAGTGCTCAGCAATGACCTGCTTCAGAGTCATAAATCATGTGTTGTATTGATTTACCCCAATATTCACTTCGTTGGGGCCATGTGCGTCGCTTTGGGTTTCTTCCATTTGTTTTACACATCTGTCTAATGCAATTGATGGACAGTATACCACGGAGCTCATCGAATCTGTCTTCACACAACGATTGACGGTCAATCTAGGCTCTGTGATTCACACTCTTGTACGAATGATTGCTGGTTGGACTATCATATGGATGGCTATCGTTCAGCTTTCAACCTTCTTTCTATCGCTCGGCGAAGTGTTGGCCAGCGACCGTTTCTTCAGCTAACCTTCGCTTGTAAACCTGTCGCTCCCGGTCATGCTCTGCGGACCGCGACTCAGCAAGGCCTCCAGTAGTAGGAGTACTACATGGAGCTCATGTGTTGTAATGGCGCTATGCCACAATCTGAAATAGGGGAAGTACCACGAGACGGGCCTACAGAGTCGGTAGAGAACGAATCGACACCTTTGCACCTACTGACTGCATGTCTAACGAACCGGTAGAGAGGTATAGATCCCTGCAGTATATCAAAAGCGCACTCGATGACCTGTGCTTACAGGTAAAGCTGATGCCGTCGACAAAGTGTGGCGACTGATCCGTCAATCGGACAAGACCCTTCTTTTTTTTGTCTCCCTTCTTACCTCAGAGCTCGCATTGCACTCGGCCGTCGAAGCGCGACCACGTTGCTGAACATGGGAACGTTTTGTACGAAACAGAATTGTCAATGTATTACTGGTAAGATCGACGTCGAGCTCATGTGCAGCAATAGTAGAGTTGTTGCTAATTCGAACACTGCCAAGTGCTTCTCCAAATATAGAGACGGTGTCAGTCTGATGAACTTTCGGTCATTTCGAACCGTATTATCGCGATTGCATGACGATTGCATGTCAGTTGCACGTTGCAATCGTTTGATCGTGAATCTGGTCAAATGCTCACGCACCATCTCAGCGCATTGTATAGTTATCTCGTTGCGTGCATCAAGGTATGTGTGGTTGATGCCGAATGCTATATTCTAGAAGTGCTATTGTCACCGAATACGTATACAAGCACAAATGCAGCTTGACAATTGGTTTGATTGCATGAGAAGTAATTCTTCTTTGTATGAGCCTTATATGTGTCAGAGAACAAATTCGTCATGCTGAGTTCCTGATGCATTGCATGTCGTTTATGTGTTACGAAAATCACAATCAGAGCACTGTATGACAAAATCAGCTTCTTGTGCAGACATTCTTCGGTTCATAACATTTGAATTCCTACAAAATTTGCAGACAAACTATCTTGTACACCACCTGAATAAATACAAGCCTCGTATTAAATGGAATCAAATGGACACTACACCGCTGCTTCGACATAGCACAGTGGCCAGTCAAGCCAATATGCCTTACGTGAACGCTAAGCTGATACCCGCAACATTTGTCAAAAACTGAGATAAAGCAAATACACAGAATGAATGAAATGAACACAGAATGATTTGCATGACGCAACATTTTTGCGAACAGAATTTACGGAAGCTTATCACCGCCTGCTTCTGCTAGATAGAAAGATGATTCTCGATCATGTACCACACAGCACATCAATACAAAACATTTGCTTGCGACGTCTTCGACAGGCTTAAACAGGTTTGGAGGCACCCACATCTAAACACTGAATAGCACTGCATGTGCCAGATGAAGCGTGTGATAGTAAAGCTAAGGTGTAAATGAAGCGCGAGTGATCGCACATGCGAAGACTACTCATCTGCACGTGAAATATCCTGGAGGCGCGTATGCGATACGTGCTGACATCGTTGAATTTATATTTGTGTAAATGTTTGCACGTTGCTTGTTTGAAAAAGAAGGAGGGGTATGCCAAAGAAGACGGCAATTTGATCTTCACGACAAGCCCCGCAGGTATGAGATCATTTCTGCTGTCAAGCAGGACTTCATCGCTCTATATAACAAACTGGGTCTAGTGCTGTAGTCACGACCGATTGCAATACAATGGATACATGCGCGAAGTAGTTCGCGTTAGATGTATGCCGTCAAAAAGGATAGCGAGATGGGTGTTTAGTGTGGCAATTGGTACGCAATGGTCAGTCGACAAAAAGAGCAAGCAACTTCCACATAGATCCGCGAGCCTAATGTAAGGAAGAAACAGTGCAATCAGTTTGCTTGTTGCTGCCGTAATGAACGGAGAGTGGCCGATATTCACAATCAATACATATCTTTGCTTGTAGGAAACGACGTGTGGTGCGCGCTTGCATCGGCCTATCTCGAGCTGTGAATAGCTAGCTGCAAATGGCCTCATATGTATCCAACATACGTGTTGATGCAAGTGGGCCGAATAGCATATTGGAGTGCCAGCGTCAAGAATTGAGCCACGTTTCCACATCTCATAGTTTTGGCCACGGATGTGTTTGTAAGACTCCTATATCTCAATTCGGACGGGTACAACGATCGATGCTGCACAGCAAAGTGCCCTGACACAGTGTCTGACGTTCGCTGCTTGCCGATGTCTTTCGTAGGCAGTGCGCTACAAAGTTCATCCGTATGCAACAACGCCTAATTCGAGCCGGTTGCATTTGATACGACAGGGTGCAAGCTATATTCAGGCTGCGTGGTACCAGACCATGGACGTTGCATTCAGACGAATTCGTACACGTCAATGAGGTGTAGGGTGCAGACATGTTATGACAAAACAACTAAATTTCGGGGATGACGGGCCGATGTAAAAGCTTGGTGGCTTTGATCCCGGGAAAAGGAGTGCACACTGGTGCACACGTGCTTCGAGACCATCACTCATCACACGAATGGAACCCGAAAATGACGCTGAATGACGCTAAATTTTACAACGTGTTACGTACACGCTTCAATGTACAGCGTACTAGCATGACGCAAAAGACACCCCGAAGCTGTTTGGACATGGGATGTATGCGATGGGGGTACGCCTAGCTTACAAGTGAAGGACGGAATCGAAGACCGTAAGCCAGAAACAACAACAGCAACCAATAGTTGTAAAAGCGTTGGATAGTTGTGTGGCTCAAGAAACATGTCCAAGATGTTTGGGCGATTGCGATCGTTACTTACGCGTCTATCCCAGATATATGTCCTAACCCGCGATCTGCAGGCAAGATCCGGGTCATGTAAAACGAAGATCTCAAAACAAAGACGCAGTTGCGACCTATCGTGGTGCGTGCGAGCTCTGATCGC
This sequence comes from Hyaloperonospora brassicae, assembly GCA_947650285.1. NCBI lineage: Eukaryota > Oomycota > Peronosporomycetes > Peronosporales > Peronosporaceae > Hyaloperonospora > Hyaloperonospora brassicae. The sequence goes on from CANTFL010000740.1 coordinate 168,861, forward strand.
TGACCGGCGATCAGGATCTGCTGTATGTGAAAATATCACGTTAAAGGAAAGGTTGCTCACAGTACAAGATCATGTGCATAACAAGATAATTTCGAACAAGTGGCTTGAATCACACATCACGACCCGCGTTCTGTAATCCGCAAAAGCTTTCACGGCATCTCTGTTGGTGTGTAGCACACATCATCGTTAAGTCCCCATCCGTTATCTGCGATCGCTTGCTTAATGAGGCACGAGCATAGTATAAGGAGGCGAGATTTGGTGATCAACTACGCGTGACAGCTGGGTCGGAGATTATATAATATATATACATATATATATATTGTCATAGTTTTTGGTCCGATAGGTTTAAAATTAAACAGATTTTAATCCGCTGATAAATACACGTGTCGGCTTCTCTTTTCAGCTAAATATATTGCGTTCCCACGATACATTTATTTTCAATCTATCTTCCAGTGATATCCCTATACTTTTGACCTGGGGATCAAGGAAAAATAACAAACCTATAGAATGCTTTCGGGTGCAGCAAAAAGTACCGGACAAGACGCAAGACCGCGAGACAAATTAATCGGTCAGAAGTTTAAGTCGATCAAGTACTTACATATTGGACAAAGCGATATCGTCGAAATTCGGGTGGCTCATATCGAGCACCCTATAACTTAACGGCAATCTTGTATCGATTTTCCCACGGTCTCCCCCAACCCCAATTAGAATGACCAGAATAGCCCTCGACACGAGTATTCCTAGAGGAGTGCAGCTCGCTCTGCAGACGGATTAACAATCGAGGAAGTATACAAGCTCAGGTATGGCGTACCACCTCCGACTGTCAGTCGTCTGGGCGCCTGTGGAAAGTCGTAATTACACGAAACCTCGTGATTATCGCCCAACCACATATATGCCACTGAAAAGACGCTAGCCTTTCGTATCGCGTGCTTGTCAAATACACTTCTAATTAGATAACTACAACGGGTGAGCCTGCTACATGTCACTGGCACCACATAAGGATAACCAACATATATTACCTATTGGTACAAATTAATACACGTACCTTACTAAGCCAATTTATCGCAATTCTTACCGATGACAGTCCTATTTTTCTCTTCAGCACCGCTTCACTCGATCTATAACATAAGTTATTACATCGGCCAATATAATTGCCAATCGCTGCTAGACGCGCACAACGGGTGGTGAGCGGGCAGCTACATATGACGTTTCCTATTTATTTATTCATACAACAAAAAACGAAAGGGAATTATTTGGCGATTCAACTATACTAAATAAGGTTCGATTTTCCTTCTCTTAAATGTATTCGTTTCGAAGACTGCTCCATACATGCACGTATTGTGTACGTGACGATTCCAGTCATTTGGCAACACTATGTCAGTACAAGCCGAGTCCATTCAGACACGACGCGGCATTGGCGTTATATGCGCATGAGTAAGCAGCTCGTAGCAGCACGGATTTAATAATCATAAAATTAATGCAAACATTGTGCTATTATCGACGTAACGTCGAACCGTTATGTACAAGCTTCTACTTATAGTGAGTCATATTTATATAATCATGTAGATATGGTTTTTAATTTTAAAAAAAGTAAATCGTAGGTGCATAGCGACCTTTTTTTACTTCAGGTTGCTATAATATTGCTTAGTTTTTCCAATTATTTATTAGCCGTTATCTGTATATTTAAATGAAGGTTTTATTGTGCACAAGCTAGAACCGTCGTTGATTGGGCCTAAGTGTACTTATGTATAATTCCAGTTTAATTTGCTTTTTGAGACCGCGCCCTACAGAACTGCTTAAGATTTGGGCTCATGGGTTCAACAGCTTTGTTTCCAGTGTCTTTAGTAGTTAAGTGTCTGATTTTGTATATGTGCACAACAACCTTGTGCTGCTTGTCGAATTATAAATCTGGCCGCTGAACACGCGGCTTTTTAAGTATCCACAACACGCAACTTTTTGCCGTTCTCTCCATTAATTATTACGTAAATCACTATCCGTATTGGTCTATCTCTAATACTTGATTTGCTTCCGAGCATTTTTGATGTGCGAATAGAATTTAGAACTCGTTGCCAATTTGATGATATTTTTGGTAATGCATATAATTATTGACACATTGATGACGCCAACGCGCGGTGATGATATAATTTTACTGTCTCTAGTGGACGGCAGATACTTCCTGTAACCAACTTATGCGTCTCTGGTCGAAACAGGCCTTCAGCAATAACTTCTGAGCGTCTTATTTATAATGTAAAGTCTTATGTGTGCACTTATAAAGCTCTATAAGTGAAGATAAAATATCTATTTTTTTCGATAGAAAATCAAAACTTTGAGTGCTGTGAAAATAACAAATCGTTACCAAAGGTACGTGATAGGTGAGAGAAGTCCTTAATATAACAATTTGTTTGTGTGTGATATAAAGGTACAATACAGCACGCTGAAGCGGCATTGCTGTAATTTATTACAACATCAAATGCATCAATGAGAGAGGGCCTTAATGCTTCAGTATATATTGTCACAAATATATATAGGACTTTGCGGATGTATTCATGATGAACAATCGAATAATATTCTATTGACTCGCAAGATTGACTCGACTGCTAAAACGTGGAAGATCTTAGAAATACCATCTTTATTAAATTATCGTTGATCAGGTCCAGATACATCTACAGCTGCATGATATGATTACGAAGGCTTAATCTGATGAAAAATAGAGTTTTGCGGTGCAATGCAAGATATCGGTGATGATTTATACGCGTGATGAGTAGCTCGCATATCAACTTGTACATCTGTCGAATGATAAGAACATATAAAGAAGCTTGATGAAAACATGAGGGGCATCGATATGTTTTATGTTACAAGGGTGCCATAGAAATCGTGAATACGAATACATGAGACAGAAATGAAATAGAGAAATATCGCAAGGCCATACTGGTGTACAATGAGAAGGCTGTACGTCTGGAGAATACAAGAAATATTAGTGTTGTAACTTATTGTACCCTTGACAAATTCTTAAGTAGGATAAAAGTTTTCTAGAAGGACCTGACCTGTAACTTTAATGTAGCAAGCGTTAAATATGATTATACATTGCACGAACTGACAGCGATGAGTAGTAATTAGTGTCCGTCACTAGATGAGTTTTGAAAAAAATCTGCCGCCGATTTAGACTATATTGACCTCGACCACAAATGAATAAAACGATCAGGCTGATGGACTAATTAAACGTAGTGGGTCTTGAAGAATAGAAAGCAAAGTGAAACTTTAGCATAGTAAAGTTCCGTACATAGGTCGTAACCGGCTGTTTAATCCTGGCTTGCACGCGATATGGCCACACGTTGGCTTCCTCATGAGAATATGTGACAATATCAAGAAGATAGAAGTAATACTTTAGATACAAAGTAGGCTTATCTATATGTTTTAACGTGCAACAATGGCGAGATAGAGCAGAATTGTAGAGTTTAGCGCTAACAATCAAATACATGATTGATCCTATCTGATATGTGCGATCATCACATATGTTAATGAAGCCATTTAAATACCTCGAAAATTACGTAATATAAATTAAGATGAAAGATTTATCCTTTCTCGACGATGATCGAGAAGAATTATGTGAAGGACGTGTAAAAGCAAGTTTTCATTCAAAACAATTTTGCATCAAATACGGACAGATTAAAGACCGATTCATAGATTTAAGTCGTTCATAGCGACATGATGATGTCCGTGTTCAATTCCAGGACAAGCAGATATAGGAGATGATGAAATTAAAGCGTAGTTTGTTGATTACTTCCTCAAAGTGTTGGTATTGTGTATTAAATACATTTCACCGTGATTTAAGTTACTTAATACAGGTCAATGGAGAAAAACGATATTATTACCGGTTAAGAGTATGTGCACCTAAAAAAGGAATTCTAGAACATATCCAAAGATTTTTATAAAGCTTTTAAAGGCTGATATAGTGCACCACGCGACAGCGACGTATTCGACACCTTTCAGCGTAATATATCAACAAATAAACGGAAAATTGACAAAAAGAGTTAAATATACAAGTTGGCTAGAGGCGATGGGCTGAAATAGCTAGAGGAGGTAGTATATATAACAACTCATGTACTATGCAATGATTTGTCAATGTATACTCCAATCACATTGTGTGATTGATAAAAATTAAGAAATACCGCACGTATAAGCCTTTGTTGCTCAAAGTTATATGCGCGTTAAAAATGCAAAAGATCTAATATCTATTTAGGAGATTTGTCTATGCATCTTGTAATACCCTCATGTTACGTATAGCGATATCATGTCATAATGTGAAATTTGAGTAGCTAGAGATCACTCGATAGGTAGTTTTAAAAGTAAATAATGGCCAAGTATGACAATGATGTTATGATATAGATAAAACGCGTTTATACATTTGAATGGTTGTTGATTACGCAGTCATGGATCGTTCAACCCTTATTCTGCTCAAAGTGATGTTATATGTACAAGTGTATATTTATTTGACAAATTTAAATGGCATTACGTCCTAGCAGTTTTAGTAGTAAACATGTGTATGATTCATCAATATATGTTAAGGATCTTGCATGGTAAATTTGGTCTGTATGAGTAAAACAAGAGTAACTCGTAATCAGGAAGCGATAGAACGTTCTGATGTATACGCTATCGTACGGCAATATAATTTTCGTGTTTTAATTACTACGACTGAGTCACTACGATCGTTCGATATATGGGTATCAATCAGGAATTTATAATCGAAAAATTGTTTAAGGATATACCAATCTTTCTGATGAATACGATGTTGTATGACAATCTCATTTTTTCGTACTAATTGATACGAATGCGTCGCTCAAATGTCGCAATCTGTGTCCATTGCGGTTTAATTTTTGCAATAAAATCGTGGTTCCACGCGGTAATGACTAATTTAAGCGCGCATCAATCGGATACGCACTAAATATGATGAAGCTGCTGCAGTACTGGAAACTGCTTTACAAGCTTAAATGCTATCTCGTCTTTAGTAAATGATTAGTGTAGTGGCCTATCGAGACCGATTGGAGACACTTGAAATACGGAAGATGAATAGATGTGTAACATATTTAAGCTATCACATCATAAAAAATTATGTGTGTGGGATCAGGCTAAAGAAGTCGAAAATTTGTTTTGTAGTCACAACTGCCACCGTTAGGTCACCGACAATTATATGGATATGACGCCTAAGTATGTTTTCATTTGATTCGCTCTTTTTCCGCATTCATCGTACAAGGGTAAAAAAACCCATGTGATGTATTTACTGATTATAATTTTCTATGGAGAATGTATCGAAGTTCTTGACCCTAAAAGAAGCCGAATGCATTACACGCATTTAAATTAAACCAAACACAGCTCGGAAAAACACAAGCTTGTTCAACGTATTTATAAAGGTTGTAGGTATTTGATAATCACGGCTTTTGCAGAATGTAAAATTAACCCGCGCGTATTTTTAATTATAGAAAGCAGTTGGTCATATTTGTACGTAACTCCGTATAGTATAACATGATAATTTATAGGTATTTGTCTGAATTTATTAACTTAATTGCCGATAATGATGGTATCAAATTGAACTGAAAGCTACAATAAATGGTTCAGTTTACACTTGACAGATTTAGTAAAAAGAGGAATGTATTGCTTAGGATGATTCATATTACATGCATTTATGAATCATCGAATCCAGCTACGGTGTGGCCGCGATCACGCTCATACGAAGACTGGATAGCACGATCATTTTAGAATTTATGGTCGGCACATGTACATTATCTATTCATCTAGTTTATTAAAAGCCCGCAACCCGCAACACCTACATTTAATTGGTGTATTCGCGCATCAGATGGCGAAGTAGTTGGTACATTGGCTGATAGTTTTAAGCTTTTCATGATACCCTGCACCGACCGATAGTTGAGAGGGCTAAGCGTGTTTATCAAAGACCGTTTTTACCTCGATGTGTACGTATTTTTTCATGCAGGCGAGTATGGATGTCTGAGTTGATCTTTCTTGAATGCCTATAACAATTCTGGACAGGATGGTTGATCTACTTCACTTTTCACAAACAGTTCACAATATATTGCCTATTCGATTACAATAATTGCATGATATAACCGATAAATACATTTTCATTTATATTGGCCTTCTTTCTAGCTTATTAGTTTTCGTTGGCGTATATATTACGTCTTAAGTTAAGACATCAACCAAATTGAAGATTCGCAGCAATCTTGATATGATCCATACCGATTCATGGAAATCTGCACGAAGCATTGTCTATATGAGCTATACATGAGGGGAAGTCTTCATATGGAAAGTATTTGTAATCATTTCGACAGGTCCGATATACATAAAATCGGTAAAAATCATCCTTCGGCTGCCTTCATTTCCACTACCCCAAATGGATTTGCCTTATAAAACTAGCACGATTTATCTCCTATTCTACTTCTATTAGTAGCTTACATATTAGCGGCATAGTATTCAACATCAATCTAGTCAATCAGACACTCGCCAATATCCAATACCGAATCGGAATTCTTTTATATTATTCTTGATGACCATTACTATCGTTAAACGGCAAACGACTCGAATTATTATGACTGCAAGAAGATTCGAATTATACTATTTTACTTCCTTTGCATTTGGGCAAGACATGCTTTAAATGCTTCGCGGTCGAAATTTCCACGACAATAATGTCACATGCTGCGCTACTTTTCACGTAAGGTCACGCATCAAATTTGCCGGCAAACAAGTGCCTGATCTTTAAAACTAATTTCCATACCAATCATGGTCGTCGGGTATAATGATCTCTAAGCCGCCAATTTAAATATTGTGGACCGCGACATCGACTTTGGGCACAACAAATACCGTCAAAAGGGTCATATCTCGATTCAGAACGTTGCCATATATCTAAACACTCGTTTAAAGTACGCTGATCATATAAATTTTCCTTTTCTGAACTCTCGCATAACACATCTTCGACTATAATCGAAGCTTTCATAAGAGTAAGATCATTTTTACCCGATCTTTCATGCAATATGTCTACCTCTTAAATCTCTTCTTGGGTGCGACAATCACATACCTATTTTATGCCATACTGAAATCCATTTGCTTCTACATTATTAATTATTTAAATTCTTGATCTGTTGTTTCTTCTTCATCGGACCGCGACTTGATTCAAATATGTACATACTCAAATGTTTTACTTCCTTCTGTCGCGGACCAAATCGTTTTTGTCTTAAATCGACGTCTGATTTACTACCGGTACACAGAATACTTTTGAATAGTCTTGATCGCGACCCGTCGCTGCTTAAAAATCCATAAATTTTAATCAATTATAGCGGCGCGACCCGACTAAAGTAAAACTGGGCGGTGTAGTTTTTTACAGCGACTGTCCCATGACTTAATAGCAATGTTTGGACAAGTATTGCATTGTAATTCACGAGATCAGTAAGCTTCATAGAATGAATTAGGTATAGTCGTGTAGTATTTGTTAGTGCGCATTTGAGAAATATTACTTATGCGAAGATAAGGCTAATGGATATACACCAACTCTCTCCTTGGTAGACCCACCTACTGTTAGCATCACATGCTGGTTATTGACTGTTTTGCTTGCATGGTTGATCTATTTGTAGACAATGGTCCAATAAGTAGCACTATTACTTTTATTAGTAAAAATATGTTTTTATCTACCCGATCTTGAAAAAAATTGCAAAAGGCCGTGGTTCCATACCCGGAATCGCTTTGTTGCCAACTAAATTGCGACACGTAAGCATTTGTACATTTTATAGCGTCAAAGTGATTATTGTTCACGTGCGTTTGTCGGTTATATGTGCTAACCAATCCCCATAAATGATATATTTTAAATTTGTTTTATGTCACAGACTACATCACAAGAAAATTCAAATTCGACGATCAAAACTAAGGTTACCAAATCAGATGCAGAATGTCTTTTTATTGTTTATTAATCCAATAGCTGTTTCTTTTTTAACTGTTTTCAATTTAGGTGTAGCTATATTTATCTTTTCGATGTAACATGAAAAATGTCGAATTTATCATCGTAGGTAAGAAATTTTACGCATTCACCCTTTGACACTGATTTTTGGTAATATAATCTAAAAATATTAAAATTGGGTTGAGAGTATCTTATTTCTTTATTAACAATTTTAATATGTTGACATTGTATCACAACGAAAAAGCAAATATTAGAATGCCCAGCAGTGGCTGTATTCTAACCTTGTGAGCCAAACAGAATTACATAAACTACGTCTTCAGAGGAATCGTTCCAGCATATAATGAAGGCATGTATCACTGGTATGTATTAATATCAAACGCTTCCATTGAACAATTTACACTTTGGTATATGTCTCCACAAGTGACGCCCACGTCGAAGATCTTGTCTGGACTATGTCGTGTGTGCCCATACATATGGTTTTTAGCCTCTTTAACAACCATAATAGTTTTACTTCTTCAAACGATAGTGCTTGCGAGCCTTTGGTAACAACACGCGGTCGGAATACTTTTCTTGCTCGAAAGTTTTATACACGGCACGCTGATCTCCTTTGGTCTACTAAGAACACATTATTCTCAAGATTCGATGCCGTGGCTACGCAACATTACATCATTCGGCATCGGAGTCCAATACAATGTGGTCTAAGAATGGATATTTGCAAACGCATTTACGCAATCGGTTACAAAGGAAACAGACCGAAAGTCATAGCAGATCGCTAGCAAATTTTGCTCAATTCTACTGGGGCCAAGACTCGTCAACAACATGTGCTGACACACTCTAATCTTTATTTCATGTATCCGTCGTCTCCGACGCATAACGACTTCATATTTTTTTGTCAGTCCGCAATAATCAAATGTACGTATAAAATTTTTACAAGCTCATACCGGATGGTAGATGTTTCATTTCGAATGAATGTCATCAACAAGATTTTACTGTCACATTAATATGATCCATATGGTCTAAAAATATTTAATATAATCAATTCTATGCTTGATATTGTTTTTTTCGACATAGGTACCGTAACCTTCAAAATAAGCCACGATACCACACCACCGTGATATACACACATTACATAGTAAAGTATTTGCTGACGAAAGTAGTTTCGGGTCGTTTTGGTCAATATTTCACATATACTATATTTTGTTCCGCATCTGGAGCTTAATCGCGCAAAAAATTCTAACTTGATTTAATTAATATTTCATCTCTCATGGATTTATTTATTATCTAGCTCCATAAACGCCTTAACATCCGCTATCTCATACATCGATAATCGACTAAGAATAAGTATTTGGTTCATTTCCCTGATTGATAGAGATTTGGATGTATCTATATATAAGCAAATTGTCTGTGTCATTTTTTGAATTTTTTAACGACGCGATCCGATCGAAATCGTGTCAATATTTTAGAATGAATGCTTTTATAGACTTGCGCGGAAATCGATTTCAGTCGGTATAAAACATGCGGGTTCGCGGTTTGTACATCATTTACTTCTTTCAGTAAAGTTTTAGTTAACATCGGTGCCATTAATTTTCGCTAAGGATTTTTTTGCATATCTGAAAAAAGTACACTGAACTTTGGTCAATTCTTTTGCTTTGATTTGAATTCTGCTGACCTATACCGTATATCGATCTGCTGTAGGTATCGTATATCATGGTCAGTGGACTGCAAAATGTGTTTGGGCAGAGTCGCGGATCGCCATCCGCGTATCGACTCGCACTTGTCACTTGATTAATAAGTTGATAGTTGTTCCCTCAATCTGCATTCAGGACACATTTCTTTTTTACTTAACCTCTGTTTAATGCCTCATTTACTCGAAATGTTTTTCGCCAATCGATTCCGTCTCTGTTTTAGTCTAGAAAATTAACATATATATATTTATCGCTTCGTAATATCTCTAGTGCCACCATTTAATTGGTTAATATTCCTGCACCAGCCAATACCCCCAAAACATCTTTTTATAAAATGCATCTATGGTATGACAGACCATAAACTAGATGTAGAGTCACTTCACACTTTGCTCTATATTTTTGGTGGCTAAGTTTTGGAGGAAACTTGCTGCGATGATTCGCATTACTCGTTTGTATGATATATCACCCAACATTAGTCAAGAGAGAGGACCACGAAGTAGCTTTTTATCGAAATTGTGTCCACATAACTCATTGAGTACGTACTACCACATACATTCCAGCCAATTATTAAAGCACGAAACGTCTGTTATACGGCTCTGAATGCGTCTACGATCCAGACAGATCACGGCTCGACTTGCTAACAATATTTTGTAAAAATAATATTTACGCACAACCATTTGCAACAACAATCACGTATCCATACCTCCATCCGTACAACAAACTTTCAGCTGTAACTATAAGATTAAACAATAGGATATTTTTACCAATAAAGTTGCAGCAGCTAGTAGCTCAAATTTTTATTGTGGAGTGTTTCCCTCATCGCCTACAACCACAGAAATATGACGTTATTTTGTACCATGTATATTTACGGGTGTTATAAATGCGATATAACTGCGATACATTTAGACATTTTAAAGCAAGCCACATATCTTTGACCGTAACCAGCATCTCGAAGATGATCGTAAATTTATAATCGCTCCATCATATGAAAAAAACGTCGAAGCGCAATTCACGTGCCGGCGTAAGCGCTACAATCGATTTGGTATTTATGCGTCTCTATACTTCGGTAAACGCATATTTCTCATCGGATGATGCCCGTTATGTTAAAAATTACAAATTTGAATATTACTCCGCATTCTTATAGTTAAAGCATTCACGATCTGCCTAATTTACTGACCGATGACGGAAAATTTGTACATTTAAATCAGATTCATCGGTTCTTGTTCATGATGTTGGAGGGTTTGCATAAACATTCGATTAATACCGGCTAGATGCCGTGTCATTGAGGACAATATGTAATTAAAAAAAATTATAGGAACATAAAAGTGCATAAATTATTGACCTCAACTTCGTATCCTGTATAAAATTGCCTTTAAGATTCTTGCTCACTTGTTCATACAGTCGCCTCAACCGTTTAAAACAAAATCGAATTGGTAAGTGACCTATTATAGTGTCGTAAGCGATACGCTTAGCGAGATAGTTTTTCAATGCCATTTCATTATGCTTATAAATATGTAGATATCCCAAATGAGTGAAATATTTGTACGAATTAGGCATATTCTCAAGGAGTTGCGCAACGATAAATTTCAATGACGCGCCGCTTTGGCTTACACCATTGTGAATGGTGTTTTAGCCATAAACTAGATCAACACGAGCTCTTGGATTCTATACAACCTTCGATATCAAGTTCAGACAATTTGAGTATGTAACGCTATGAAAACGTAGATCTTTCCTATTTGCTGCGATTTGTGAACTTGTTGCGCAAAGCAAAATGTAAGCACGATAGTTTGTATTCTATATACAAGACACCTCTGAACAGTAATTAATTAGCAATTGGATATGTTTATCTATTTATATATGTACTAAGAATATTGAATTACGGTAAACTTCATCTGTATAAAAATTCGACATACGACAAACAACGCATTTGTGAACCGTGACGTCATTTGTCAAGCTCTGAGAAAACTATCTTTACTACTCGACCTCGAGGAAAAAATACTTCATTAAGTCTTGCGTATAGTGATATCGTTAAGCTTATTTAGGATATGCTAAGTTTTTTTTTCAGTATTATATCACAGTCATCCACTTCCATTTTTAAACCGTCAGTATTGAGCTTAAATGAATATTAAAATGCATATGCCTTTTTTATCGCTATTTAAATGGGTACTACAGTTTTTAACGGCTTAATTTAAATCCGACATATATTTCTTACTTGCCCAATTATCCGTAAAATCTGCTGAGTTGCCTACAGGAAAGATTTATAAATCGAGACTGTCACAGCGCTTACTGTAAAATTACAGAACTCGAATCCTAAATTAAGATTGGCCTGTACTAGATCTAAGGAATAGAACGCAATGGATACTGCGATTTTAACTCTATTACGCAGCGCATGATATACGTATAGACGTGCGGCCAGTGGCATCGCTTCCTCGACCATCTTTCGCAGCGGCACTTCTGTCTTTAACAAATTTACGAGCATTATTTAACTGCACAGCGAATATTAAGAGCGGCTTGGCTAATAAATTTTGCAGACGTCCAGCTCATACGACCAGAATCTTGAAATACGAAGCTAATCAAAACCTTTCGATCTATGTCGTATAAAAGCCAACAGTTTATAGTGATATTATTGCCCAAATCATCAAATTGATAGATGACAGCATCTGCGTTTGAATTCCACACGCTGTGTTTTATAAGGAGTTAAAGGTCATGGCTGCAATTTTATATATTATTGTTGCAAGTTATAGTAGCAAACTAAATTGTAGCTTTATGACCTCGACGCACAAGCAAAACGATAAATGTACGCCAAATAGAATGATCACGGTGCCCTCGAATGAGCCACCTTGCTTGTCACATAAAATATCTCTAAGAAAACGTAGCCTTATCAAGAGTCTTACCGGCTCGTCGTCGACAAGACTCAAACAGTTTCTATTACTGAGGTGTACCGGCTCCATGGCGACGTGACTACTTCTATCTGTTAGATATTGAAGTTGAAGTTGGTTCGTGTGGAGACTAGAGTAGATTTCGTTTGTGCGATACGTGCCATGTTTTTGACCTATCAATGACCATGGTCATGCAAGTGCTTAGGATAATCGATCAATGGATATTTAAATCTTTTCTTTAATACTTTTTTCTTTTACACTTCACAACTACCGGCGGTCCAATGGCCGATTATGTGTCAAGACTGTCTGTTCAACACTTTCACTGGTAGCTACCGCTAGTCAACCCGGGTCTTCATAAACGTATGGCGCTACCAGTCAATATACAAGCCATGATTCTCGAGGTTTACGGGCAGGCATAATCTAGCCCGCGCAAGGATTGAAATAAAGTGTACGCTTGTCTTAGGCTTAAAAATTATACACTTCATTGGCTTGTATCTTTTGCTTTATCGCAAAACCAGTTTGATTGACTCTCTGTACTTCTTTGAGTTTTTAATACCTAAATGTAATGATTTGGCACTCTACGCTATAATGTGAGTGCGTCGACCTTAAGCTCGACGACGTCTAGTACGCCGAGGTCTAATTCGCGGACCTCCAGCTCGTCGACGTCCAGTCCAACGACGTTTAGTTCGACGATTTTCAATTTTTGACCTCTGGGTCGTCCTCCCACTTGTATAAAGACTTGGGTAGTAGTTATAATCTACTTCAAAATTGTCTGTATTCTCGACCGACGAAATTGCTATGTAGATCCAGGTGTCGTTCAATTTTCCCGAGCGGATGCGGTATGTAGTCCAGAATCGTTATCGTTTGTGACACCGAGCTCTACGCAAAATACAGTTTTGTCTTGTATTGTACATATATGGTGACAATTAATAACATTAAGGAGAAAGTCTAGAAGGCTTTCCTTCTACAAACGTATATATTCCACTGGGCTGAATCGGAATACAGAGGGATCAATAATACGAGTATTTTTCATGCAAAAACATAATAGATAAATCGTGCTTGTACCCTAAAATTGCGGCTATTCGGTAAGGTCGGTATTTATATTATCGAACGAATTTGCGCCACATAATCAATTTTTAATTAGCAGAGGGTATTTTGCAGGTGCGGTGCGATGTCTAGAGCTAGTTGCATCGAGTTGTACAATACGATCTTGAAGCTATTGCGAATCCGCATACTACGATGGCAAAGTCACTCTAGAAAAGATGTTGTCGATATCTGTCCAATCAAAGTTGGGAAGAGTGGAACTTATGACAGCAATTCACCAAAAAAACCGGCTCGTTTATTTTACTTAAATTTGATGAAGCCTGATTGGAACGATCTCTATCTCAGCCCAGATGTTACTGGTATAGAGCATGGTGTAGATCGAGATATACGGCAAACGAAACAGTGAAAATATGTAATTAATGATGTGTGTATTATGTGGTACAAACCATCTTACGATCGGAGTGATGCAATGAATGAATTGGTCATTCATCTGCCTCTTTCAAGCCGATCTGATATTGTCTCAAATATATTCATTCTTGTTTTATCTGTGACCAGTGCTTAGGTCTGTAGCCGACACACAATGTAGTTGTGTCAAACAATTGTGTGTAGGACAAGAGTGCGTCAGCACTATTAAATCGTTTAAACAAAATCTGCTGAGACCCAGATGTAAATGTGTTAATGTACATTTGTAAAAATGTGAAGGTGTAAATCGAAGAGTAAATTGGACTAATGCGAATAAGGTAGACCCACAATATCGACATATAAAAAACGGTGGAGGGGTCCGATTCGATGCCACAAAGATAATTTAAGCACATTTAGCGCAACAGTTGACAAATTTCTAATGTCAAGATATTGTCCCAGTACTCTGGTCATATTTGTTATCGATGAGATATTGTATTTCTTCACATGAAGAGTACAATTTTGCAATTTTAAAGTTAAGCATTAAGATACTTGACAGGAATTTATGGCACGTAATCAAGGGGAAAGATTAGCGTAATGGAGATATCATTTAGAAAAACACTCTAATTTATAAAACAGTGTTTATGATATTTGGCCTCCTAAAACAGTTGATTTCATAATAGACTTCAAATCTCTATTTTTGCTTACGATACGTGCTACCCCTTTTAGCTAATTTTTACTGCTTACTCAACGATTTAGGTACGCGCGTTCAAAGTGCATCAGACCGATCTTAAGTGGTTAAGTCAAATGGATAAAATTGATTTTAGGATTATGAATCCGTATCGCGCAAGTGCTCTCGATACCAAGCTGCATTTTAACGCATCAAATATTATAAATTGTTTGAGAACAAGATCGAGAGAAGGCGTAAGTGGTCAAAACATTGAAGCAAGTAGTTTTTAAGACTTTTTCGAGCGATATAGAGACACAAGAAAAGCCGATATTTACGCGTAAAGATCTTCGCACCGAGTTGAACCCTCCATTACAAACACATAACTGAGATGGTTTTTTTTAAGACCGTTTTAACGATTTTAGCCATCCCAAACGACCAATACACAAATTAAGCACATAACTATATAGCAAGGCACGAATAAAATAACCTCCTACGTGAGTCGGCATGTCTGGTCAAGTGGAAGATCGCGCCTCACTTGATCAATATTATTATATAGACTTCACAACATTACATGCCGAATGTAGGGGCACTGCGTCCAAAATTAATCAATAATCAGCTTATTACTGAATGCAAATAAAGGTAATCAACAAGAAAGGCTAATATCGAGGGTGTAAACCCTTGATTTATACCATATCAGATACCTTCTACTTCATCTTCTCATCAAGCATTATTTGGTATTCAGTTTTAAATATTGCTAGTAAGATTTATATATGCGTAGCTTGTACACACGTCAACGTCTATATCTCTGTAAAGATGCACAACTTATAAATACCTATATAACATAGTCTTATATTTTAAACGCTAAACACGACATCGCAGCTTGTCCGTCTACTGCTACCTTCTGCAGGTGGTAATAATTAACCGGTATCATATCACCAAATTTGATAATCAATCTTTTCTAGTCTATAATATCAAGCTTCACTTCTTAGGTGTTTTGCTCTCTTCGCCTTTTCTTTTATTTCTGAAGCAGACAACGTGCATTTCAGTATTCACAAACTATTCACTACCAATACAAATAATAGGCTTCATATTATTTTACATCAAGCGCACAATACACGTTGCGGGACTCTGATCAAGCAAACGTACTATATTCAGTTGCCAAGAAACTCATACATTACCTATGACGCGACCATATGTATGTAATTCTGCTAGGTATCAATGATGCCCATGTAGAGCTATAACTCGTCAGCATCAGAATTGCTGCACCTAGAAAGCATTTTAGTCGGTATTTTCCAAGCCATTTTTGCTTTTTAGTAATAAATCAGTATTTTTTGTATATAAATTAGTTCTATCATAAATATTGGGCTCGAGGAAATCTTCTTTTACGCCCACCACGGGTTATGATACATATATATATACATGTCACAGTACAGTGAATGAAGTGCGACATACATGCGTGATAAGGCCCGCTCTCGAATAATTATATGATCGATCGATGCGCCTTTTGAATATGTTTGTTCAATCGGATGGATAGCGCAAAATTAGAAAAATCATCGTGCCGCTAATTCGGAATTTTTTCAACCAAAATTAGAATCTATTGAGGTCGCGTCTTTCCAGTCGTCTATATTTAAATTTGAAAGATTATGGAGCGTCAACAACCCCCATGGCATTAACATTTGTCAATAACTTATACCAAATCCGATCTGACACCGCGGAGCCCTGGAGACCCAAAAAACATAATATTGCGACAACAAATGCAAGCATTTACGACTTTGTTGATGGTTTTTAAGATGAAAACGCATCCAGTTCAAGGAGATATGCTAGGAAGATAAAGTGGATGTTAATGCTGATGAGTTCGGGTTTCCAATATCACAAATGAGACCGCGTCCTAGCACAACATCTCACTTAAATAACCAAACGTTATTACGTATGAGATCGCTTCAATTTTGATCCAATATCTATCATTCCTTTCAATGTCAGTGTCTGTTTTGTTTGTTTCCAGTGCCAACTACGTTGAGGGCGTGAATCCAAGATATATTGTTTTTATTATATTAATAATTTCAGTATTTTATTTACTTCTACAATGCCACCTTATCGACTCGTTACAGGAATATATCTACCACAAGTCTATATAAATTAAATCACAAGGCACTTCGTAGTCAGAATAACGTAAATAGGAAGTATTCATACACACAATGGATTATGCATCAAAAGCAAAGATTCTTGACGATTTCGCGCTTGACAAATAGGTATCGTACTTCAGCTAAGATATTACCAAAACTGTATTTTTGAGAAAAATCAAGGAAATGTTGATGTAATAGGCTACGGTACGCTATCTATAGAGATTTATACAGATGTCATGATTATCGAGACACTATAAAGGATGTGAATGAAGCTTTTAATTTTTTATGAGGGCTGCCAAACCCGGCTTGGATTTGGAGAAGTTGTGTTGTCTGGGTTCCGAGCTAAAATGAAACATTTGCGTGAAGATGAAGGCTTTACAGACAATTTTAACAAAACATGTTTGACAATACGACCGAAATTGTGGACATACATGTAGATGGTCGACATAATGCGAATAGGAGCTATGAAGCAGAAGTCCGCGTTGTAAGTTCACTTAAAGATATTATTTGGCTGCAAACATAGATACATATAATATATATAAATCGTGAGGCATATTACTACCAGATAAATATACAAAAAAATCGTGAAGAAAAATCTTTCGCAAAAATCTTGGCCAACATGGCAAAAGAGCAATAATAAAAACGCAGCAGATGGAAAAATGATGACTACTGATCATAATGCTTACACGAAGATTTTCAGTATCTGTAGAAATGGGTTCATTAGCATGGTGACACAAATAACTACGAGGAAGAATACCCGAATCGTGATGATAAATTAATATTTATGCAGAAGGGTGCTCGATTAGGTAAAAAAATTTGATACCTTGATAATACTACTTTATCCAAATCGGTGGTGAGCAAACAAAGCTCTTAAATGTTGATGCGATATCAACGCGTGAATTATTAAATGGTAGATTGGAGCAAAACAATTTGATGGATAAATCTTAGTTGTTTGGTTTTGAAACGAACAAAAATGAACTCCTTACTGTCATCAAAACTTTTTAAAGAATACTAAAATATGAAGACGGAGGAGCATAGACGTAATTTATGCAATTTCTAAAATTGCAGGTGTGGTCTAGTAAAAGCTTAAGGCTTTGACACATCGACCCCTACGATCCCAATTGGTGCAAAATTGAATTACAACATGTACAAGTATGATATACGTCCTCTAGATTGCACCTAAAACTTCACTCTAAACTTATCTCTGTACCAATACTATAGAATGCAAATTAATGCAGTGAGATGATTATTTCGGATGACTTAGTATAGCTTAAAATCATCGCACTGAGCATAAAAATTATAATATGGCCTATTACAAAACAAAACAATATCGGCCTTTCTAAAATTAATAAAAGCCTATATGTAAAAACAAACATTTCTCTCTTTTTTACGGTTTCTAATTGACCCAATGACATTGTAGACTGATAGAAACACCTCGGCATAGTTTACTTTATGGATTTTCTTCGGTAAGAATAGAGGTATGGCAAAGACATCATCCTCAAACGATGGGGGTATTTGACAAAACCATGGCTATCGTGGCAAGCTGCGACAATAAATATTCGAAAAATGCTCTATCTATCGATTATAAAGCATACACTTGATATGTAAAAATCTCATTATTTCTGGACTTAGCAATTGGTCACAATAAAGAGTTTTTTTTGTCGTCACACACATTAATGTATATATTTATTGATATTTTCATACAAAGGCTCGCCTACATAATAGAAAGAGGGTGTTAAAGTATAGTATCACAAAATGTGTAGAATACATGAAGGACCGTCATAATAATATAAATATTGGATCTGTAGATAATCATTAATGGGATATGCTCTATTTGCTTCGATCTAATTTATTCTGTTAATGACTAGGACATATATTATGCAATACTACCAACGGTCAGCGCAATTAGAGAATTTTTCCACCTGACACACATCATTATTTATGTGAATTATAAACCAAATACGTGGAGCGCTCACATTAGACATTTGACGGGTTAGTGAAGACAACCACGAGTGTGGTAAAATTTATGATTTATTTTAAGATACATGGAATAGACAGCGCAGTGTAAGTCAATAAATGATAAACTTCATGTTTAAGCATTGAATGATTACCCGATTGTTATGCAATAAAAATGTCGAACATCGAATAGGATGATTTTCCAAATAATCGCATTAAAATATTTATAATTGAGACTTATATCGCTAGTAAACTGTCATATCACCACTAAACAGGCGGAAGGAATTAGTTAAATATATAAAAATTACTCTTTCAAGGTCATTGAGAAAATTTTACTGATCGCAATGTATACTGAATGATATAGCACCAGACAGTTTTTGGGTAGAATGACAACAATTATGTGCGATCAAATACAATGATCGATACAAGACCAAATGTAATGTCGAGTTTACATCTGCATATGAACCTCGGCAAGCTTTTTAAGCTCAATGAAATAGAACATCTTATAGTCACTCCGACAAGGAGATTAATAAATTGTTTATGTTTGAATGTGATACAGATATGATCGAGTTAGATAGATAGCAACTTCGATTTAGACATTGTATCATTATATAAAACATGTTAAGAACCTAGATCTAGGGAGCAATACCGAATGTGATAAAGGTGGTCAATAGACGAAAAACGACTGAAAGATTGTAGTAATCGAAAAAGTTGCAGAAACTTAAATAGAAGCAGGAACGATGATGATGTCTAGTATCTTCATTTTGATGAATAAACATATGATGCTACTCACATCAAGATTCGAGAGGTGAAGAAGATGTTGAGATAGAGAAAGAATCGTTATGATACAGAAATGAATTTATCATTAGTACGCGTTAAGAATAAATCAATTAAGATTATTTTTGCATATACTGTTTATTTAGTATGAAATTAAATTTTAAATCCAGCAGAATTTCCATGCAAAAAGATTGTAGTGAAGTGGGTGTCAGAGAATCTCATGTTAACAAATTGGTGTCGGCAAAGACTGGGTCAGCGAACACGGCAGTGGCGAAATCATTGTCGAGGAACCGAGTGTCGGCAAATCAAGCGTCCAAGAAGTTAGGGTCGCTAAGCCAATGGTATGCAAACTGGATGCCAAAGCGTAGGATTTTGTACAACAGGGCGTCGGCGTAGCATATGTCAACAAATTGAGTATCGGTGAGCCAATTGTCTGCAAAAGCTGTGTCGACGAACTGGCGGTCGGTAAGACATGGGTCACCGATCTGGGTGTCGGTGAACCGATTGCGGCGAGCTACTTGATTATTTTGAAGAGTGATACGAGATCTACTATATGTTTTAGGTGTATCCATATTAATTAATGAGTAGTGTAGAAAGTCAATGGATCGGCGATCTATCAAAAGATACAGATGAATACGGTGCAGCTATTATTCGTTTAAAACACACGTACACATAAGGTACGTCCCTGCGCGGCATAAAGTATACCTGCCGATACCCATCCCTAGCAATACGTTGTAAGATAGTCGACTGGTAGCGCTGATAGTTTAGGAAGGCCGGGTTGTGTAACGGTCGCTACGGTGAAAGAAGCAATCTCGTTGCCCGACGAGCCGGTACACCTCAGTAACATAAACTTTGGAGTCTCGTCGACGACGAGCCGAAGAGACTCGAGAGATGGCGATGTTTTCTTAAGACCGTTTCATGAGAAAATCCGAAGGGCCTCAGCCGAGGGCAACTTTGTCTTATTAGTTGGGCGCAAACTGCGCCCGGTGACCTGAATAACGCGTGAAGTGTCGGCTTTCACCCGTAGGTGTGAATTTAAAGAAGTGAGAGGCTTAGAAGCTGCTGAGCCCAGGCAGGCTTCTAGGTTTTTTTATTAAGAGGAAAAAATTTGGTGGACGCTACAAATGAACACGAAGGGGCGAATCGCGTAGATATTTATCATTACGTAACAGCCCGTTTCGCCTACTTAGCTCGGCGATCGTTATGTTTGTGTGTCGATGCTGTATGACTACAATATCAACTTACTTTGATACCGCTCGGTAACGTAAGTTATTTTGGTAGCGCTATGACAAGCTAGTTCTCCAACGATGAGATGAATCCATCGTCGTTTTTAATTTATCGGATGAAGTATAAATTTCCATAGCTTTCGCTAGTAATTGGCGACAACATTAAGGCAGACAGATGGTCATCAACGATCCTGCAACATCGTAGTACGGCGCACCCGAGAGCACAAACGCTTAGCAATCGAACTAAAGCAAGTGAGTTCATTCGAATGCTTTGCAGCGTATTTTTAAATTTTACGAACTACAAGGGAGTAGTCCACCAAATCTTTTTAGGATTTTACCTTGTTTACTTACCTTAAAACATTTCATAAAATCTCGCGTGCTTCACTTAGTAATTGAGCATGTCATGTTAATTTGGTAAGTATGAGGAGCTGGAATGAGGTGATTAATCAATTACTATTATTATTTGATAGTGTCACGGACAAAGAAACTATATTGCTTTAATGTTCATCCAGTGCTGGACCTTATAGCAAGTTTTAAGGTATCAATATGACCATCATACGATACAAACGATGTGAGTATTCCTTTCAATATCTAATTATTCAGGCAATGCTATCATATCTCGTGAGCAATTTGTTGCATCAGAGAAATCGGACGGAATAAAATAAATTATCACAAAACATTATTCGCCGAGGCGACAATGATTTTATTCAGATTTTCATTGCTATGTGTACGTGGTTTGATCTGATGGTCTGCAAAGGAGAAGGGGATACAATAGGCTTGAATATTGTCGTATGAAGTAGGCAGTGCTTGTATAGACTACAAGATAATATTGTACAAGGAAGGATACATAGATATGGAGGTTATGCTCTGTATGACCTTCAGTAGTCGGTCCCGGAATCGGAAATCAAACATGACAAATAATCGGCAGTATTACGGATTCGTATTTCAACTATTTTAACAACCCTGCCTGTATCATTACCGATATGGCAAATTTAACTTTGTAAAAATTTTCATCGATGACACTCGACCTCTTACAAACGATTAAGCATAGAAATACGAGGTTATAGGCATAATACGATCTGATGAGAGCGTAAAAGATTAAGAACTGCTTAAATAATTATTTCAGCGTATGAATTCGAGCAAAATTATTTATCGAAATTTGTTCATCACACTATATGCTGCACCGCATCTCTTTAAATGTAATTTTGGGAAGTAAACAAAATGTTCTTTTATATACCGGCAAGCACTCGGTTAAATGCAAAACGTATTACTGATGAAGACGACTGTCGCAAACAGAATCGAAATCCCTGTTAATGACTGACCAGGTCGTGTAAGCTCATTCATTTATTTGTATACTTGTAATAGACTGGACCAAGCTTACTTTAAAGGAAGCTATGACGATACGTACGGCCCCGCACCCAACATCATTTTGTTCAAATCGATCTATTGCCGAACTACCTATTCAATAAAAAAAACTCAGAATATTATATACTCCAGCTATATCTATGATAATACAATATAAAATGTGTCAATTTCGTTATTTTGACTCGTATAGCGATTCAGATTTCGATAAATTATGTAACTGGTTACGTTATATAGTTAGCAGAAGGTGAATTTTTGCGTGAGTAAAGAAGACATATACAAGCGGCTCAGTCCACTACCGAGGATGATTAAGCTGCATCTTATGAAGCCTGAGTGAAGTGCCATAGTTTGAAGAACATACTGCGTGAAATATTGATAAACTATATATGAACTTTGCACATTATTTGTTAACCAAGCAGCCTTTGTAAAGTCAATCCACCCTTCGTATGGTCGACGCACCCGACACATGTACTTTGTGCTCAAATAACTACCTAAGAAGAACTTTGAGTGTTAAGAAATTGGCTTTAATTACAAACGCATCGGTCACGTAAAACAAGCCACTAAAGGATCGCGTCTCGAAAAAATATACGTGATAATGAGTAAATACGAAAAAATTTTGCCGAACACGTGACTAAGTAAAATAACTATATATCGATACATTCAATTTCGTAGAATACAAAATGCAGTTGAAGTGGACGCTGGTCAAAATAAAATAAAAAGTTTTTACTAACAACGACGTACTACATGAGTAATTGAACTCCTTTGTACGCGACAAATAAGAAATAACAAAATTGCAAGCTTTTTGGCAATCAGCGTCATTTTCACCTTGTCTTTAGTGCCCGCTACGTTACTTTTCTCGATCATCTTGGATTGTATGATACATGCATTCATTCGCACTGTATGTATCTTAAGTGAAGTCATTTTTTGTATCTCACGATGCCTCAGTCTGTTATGTGAAATTTGTAATACCGTTTTTAGGCCTAACAGTACCAAAAATATCCGTACCCTTCATTAATTTGCTGATGTACTGTGCTGCTCAACGATATCGATTAATGCTTGTTATTGAACGTGTTAAGACATGTCTATGTCTGTTAAAATTATGCCGACCACCCATTACCGAATTATTGCTCACTAACCGATATTTATGCAGCATCGTCAACTTGTGACCATTCACGCTCCCTCATTACATTTTAAAATTTCGAGAATTGGTACGTAAGATATAATAAAAAGATAAAATAAACGCGAGCCTACAATTGCGCACCTTATCTTTATTAAGTATACCTGCATTTCTCGTGACTGTCAACTAGCCTATTAACACTATCTTGTCGCGCATTTCACATAAAACATAATCATTAATTGCATTCTAGCACGTAAAATACCATCTATATATAGCGGCCACAAGCAAAAGTACAAGGAGCTTCTTCGAGTCTAAGTGAGATGCAGGTGAAGCGATACGTATAAACCATGTATATGTAAGCTTCATCTTTGCAATAAAAGTATGATTACATTGTAATCCTGCTCTTAAAAAATTATACATCTCAAATCAGATAAAATTAAAACATGTGATCAAGCACCTATTGGTTCTCAACAACGACCGTGGCCGTCCGTTCTGTTTTATTTTTATGTTAAGAGGAGCGAATTGGCGCAGTCTTCACACATTATAATTATATATTATAATTATTGTTTGAGAGCATTATCCGACTACACCTTGCAATTGACGGAACGGATGCTGTTAGTATGCCCAATGTCTTTTAATGTCCGGAGGCTTTAATGTAATTATATATTTTTAGCACATTTTTGCAAGCATTATCATGATCACCTGCACAACAAATGTATTATTCTGTCCTATTTCCAGCATATATCTGCCATGTCTACTCCATTATGTTCCACCGATAGTTGCTGCGTAAATCATTCCATACGAATACTTTACAGAAGCGTAGGGTGACAACTTAGATCTGCTCCTTAATTCTATTCGAATTTTAATACAATACTAAGACAACAACCACTCGCTCATAAATCACCTAACAAGTAAAATATTCATAAAAAATAGAATTGACGCGGTCTTACGGACGAAGTAGAGACGGCATTGACGGGCTTCGCGCGAAGCGTCAGAAACACCAGCTTTTTATGCTGGGAAATTGCAGTCCGAAGAATTTGCGAAGTAGTACAAGATTACCGAGTAAGATACACGTGCAATGATATTAATGATTGCACTCAAATATGCCTATATGCAGTTCAGAACGACGTACGTGCTCAACTGGACGTAGTGTTATCATACATCCTTGGTGTATCGGGGCACCCCGCGCTTACCATAGCAGTATAAGCAACCGTACGCTTTGCACAACTTGCGCATGGGCTTCTAAAATTTACGTACATGTACATGTATAGGACGATAGACGAGTATTAAGAAACCGTTAGTCGAAATAAAAAGATGATTGCGCTATTTTTTTAAATTTAAAGAGTGTAATAAGTTTGAACATTTGATAGAAATATCTGACTTAATACTAACTTAGTTACAGTATTTGATTACCGTCCGTTGCTCACGTCCATTGTTCGTTGGACGCTTAACTGATGTACTTAGTGACTCAATGAGCCAAAGAAGCAGAAGCTACTGAGTGTTACGTATAAAATCAAGAAGAATGAACATTATCCGCAAATAATCAGTATTGCATTGTCGTTTACGAATGTCGTTGATATATCACAATCTACGCCGTTGCACTTCTTGCCTTTTCCTCATCCCTCAGAAATATCCGTCGCATTTTTTTATTTTTCAAAATGTGTTACGGTCATTACTCGGACAGCTCATATCATCATATCTCATACCTCATATAAATCATACAAATTTAGTTTCACCATGCTCGTTCTATGATCGCTAACGCATAATTCGTATCCCGTAACTATGGGCATTGATCATTTTTCCGGGGATCAAAAAATTATTCAAGAATACTATATAGCAAAGAAAACATATTTTTGTTTAGATTGTACGCATTTAAGAAGACGAAGTGTCTGAGTAAACTTATTTCGTGAATCGAAGAATCGAGGGTGCTATGAGTGGTAGCATCCATACTAATGGACATCTAAAGCTTGCGAATACGCCTACGATATATCCTTTCAGCCGGGATCGAATAATAAAGGATGCAAGCAGTAAGATCTAGAAACTTATGCTTTTCTTCATTGCTAGTCTCGAGCAATTCGACTTTCTCCTCCTCATTCTCCTCCTCATATATAGCATCCGGTACCATTTGGATGCTCTCACTCTCATTTTACTCCACGTGTGCTGCTTCATCCTCATCCACTAAATTCATATATTGGAAATTTCCATGGAGTTCCTGAGAGCAAAAATGTCGATGGCTTCCTGCAACTCGAGCATTCCCATATTCTCCTCCTAGTCAACCACAGAAGGCAAAGGCGAGGATACAAATAGTCCAGTGAGGCTGAAAAAGTTTGCCACAGTAGCAGCTGAAATCTCCTTCCACGCTGCCACACTCTATTTCGGGGCGGTCAACTGATTGACCTTGTAAATGTTAACACCTGCTAATTCGTCGCGGTCCACAGCATTTTGAAGATAAAGGCGCCTGTAGTGTAGTTTAAGAGCAGCGTTGATTCTGTCATCAATGGGCTACATTCTTGTGGTACAGTTGGGAGGCAGGAACTGCACGTAAACATTCTTCAGCTCCAGATCATTGGAAGTATGAGATGATGCATATCCATAAAAATTAATACCTTTCTCTTGCGGACCTGGTAATTATACTGCTATGCTAAAAGCGTACTAAAGTGACCTGATAAATTTGAAATAGAATCCAAAACTTAGCTACTTACCTTCATGTCGACGTCGAATTTTTCCAATCAATCTTGAAACAGAGCGCCAGTCATTCAGGTCTTCTAGTTATTTCTGTAATATAATACGAGCTGCTATCCGAACTTGAGTTTAAAACAGCGACGTTTTTTTCTTACAAATAGAAAATGCTGATTTTTTTAGTTCCGTCCGCATAGGCCAAGAAGGCAATCAAGAGTTGTGCCTAAATAAAAAGAAAAAAAACCATTATTGAACTGGAAATTTTAAGCTTCAAAATTTTTGTAGGAATCGAATTAAGGCCTAACTTCTCTTTCTTGAACCCTTTTTTTTCCTGCGCAACTGTCCTTCCCGGAACCATGTTTTATAATAGGCGTAAAAACAACATTATTGTGTAACATTAAACTAAATTCAGATTTTTCAAATCTATTCATACCAATTTCGTCTATGTTGAAAACATCTTGGGGCTCGCAACGAGAAATTACATCCCGAAGTCCAGGCAATGCTGCATTCATAGCTTCCTCATTTTATAAACCACTTTCTCCGTGACCCGGATGCCGCAGAGCTTGTTTCACTTCTGAAAGTGATTCAAACATCCACTGGAAAACTTGATGGTTTCCTTAGGTAAGAGAAGTCGTTCAGAAACACCTTGGCCTTGACCTTGATGATTTATCCAGTTAAGGCAACATTCCTTGTCTGCCATTGTACGACTCATGTTGACAAAGCTTTCTCCAGCTTCGGGGTCTGAGCGAAGCGAGGGAGTTTGGTAAAATTTCGGTATCTGTCATACATTCCAGACTTTAGCGCTTTTTGAGTAAAATGAATATGGCAGACTAGGTGAAGGGAGCACCAAACTTGCTGAAAGTCCAATTTGACAAGACACTCTGGATCATTTTCGGATTCTTGGCCTTATGCTTGCAGATCTCGAGCCTTTGTGCATTGCTGAGGTGTGCTTGGAATAATTTTTTTATTTAAATGTAATATAAAATAAAGTAAACCGCTAATCAATACTCAGTCTCCATTTTAAAATTTTTTGATTGGCTGATTACATATTTGGAATTAAACACGCTTACACTGATCTCGCTCGCGATAAAACGAACGATCTGCAGTAAACTGCACAAACATCACGTTTGAAACATCACGTTTGAAACACCACTTACATCAGCATCGAACTATTGCTTCACACTGGTGGTGATTCAGCCTTTTTGACAAGGGGTAATGTATGTAGTACACCCACATCAATCGGGTGAGAATGAAGCGCATCCAATAAATTGTTGATGAGGGAACCTCGTACGGACAGCAAGTTGTCCCCGGTTGCCTAGATATGCTACTGACAGCGGAAGTCTTCAATCCGTCTGTCCGGCGTGGCCGCGGGCGTCCTATTGGTGCTCTTGGGCATCAACTGCTGGAAGCCAATCGCAGAGTTCCACTCATCGGAATCTATCGCAGTTTAAACCTTGTAATATAGTCTTTGCGGCCTGTACGCCAAAGCAGTAAGTTCGGAGAAGCATGACACAACGGAAGAGAGTAGGCAATCTCTTCTAACTCCCGCAGTGACTGCATTGAAAACCTTATATGCTCTCTGTAGTGAGGACAAATTGATGCACTTGGGTTAAAATTTGTAAAATCAGTACATGGTTATGGTAGCGCTTGTGGAGAGTCAATCATTTACAGCAAATACTAAAAATCATCTATATATATGTCTGCTTTTAAACAACTTAGTAATACCGCGTACATATTGCGCTTCATTTAAAAATCTTTATATATTTTACATTCAGCTAACAAAAGAGCAAGATGAGAATTCAGGGTTTTCTAGATTGGAAGGTTTAGCACTTAGTGACCCGCGCTTGTCTTCTGCAGTACAAAATGGAAAGTGAATTATTGTTCAGCTGTCTCTGTCGGGCTCACCTACTTGTTGTAGTACTGCAAATATGTATATACTAGCTTTTAGAATTTCGCATCTTAAAGCTTTCACAACTGCAACCTTGGTGTCACAACCATCCGTGATCACATTGTCGTCCGCCAGTTGAACTCGCATTAACCCAAAGCGCATATTCCCAATCGACGTAGGACAATGTTTTACACAATACCAAATGGTTACAGAAGGTGTGTGGTGGTTGGCGAAAAGTGAGTGGCAAATGCGGCTCCCTAATTATGTATTTTTCATTACACAAAAAATTTAGAAAAAAAGTAGCTTATAACTCGGCTATTTCATAGAATTTATATGCACGAAGCCTATGAGATACCCGAGGAATGATTGTACGAAACAAACATAACGTGGTGAACTACACGTACATGGAGTTGGCCTTCATTGCTTCGCACATCAGAATGAAGACGTGTGCTATATTCAATGGTAGTAGTCTTATTTCCAATATCTAAATACACCCATCTTGAACTGTTTGCTTTAATAACGCACCTTTTACAAAATTAAATCGTGACGTAGTTTCATCGCAACATTCACAATTTTAACACGAAACGACTAAACCCGACGTAAACATTGTATTTCACGTAATTGCCTCTTCCTCTAACTAGTCGCCGTCGGGGTCG